>SNQJ01S0115725.1:51673-72166 GCA_010110895.2 Picea sitchensis | reverse complement strand
CTCACCACCCTAAGTCACAATTACATAATAATAATGCCAAGGCACCCTATGAGGCTCAAGTAAAGACTCCCCCTTTAGGCCTCAAGTTGGCTCTTGGACCAGAGGGGGGAAATCCTCACCCTAAGTCACAATTACATAATAATAATGCCAAAGCACCCTATTAGGATCAAGTAAAGACTCCCCCTTTAGGCTTCAAGTTGGCTCTTAGACCAGAGGGGGGGAATCCTCACCCTAAGTCACAATTACATAATAATAATGCCAAGGCACCCTATGAGGCTCAAGTAAAGACTCCCCCTTTAGGCCTTAAGTTGGCTCTTGGACCAGAGGGGGGAAATCCTCAAATTGTTACAAATATGTGTTGTTTAAAGTTACCTTAGAACAACCTTTAATACAAACTCGATTCTCAAATTTAAATGATTTATAAAATAATAAATAGATGGATGATGGTTAGAGAAATAAACAATGAATGTATAGAAATGTTACAATGAAGTCAATAGCTTATATGAAGACATATTGAGAGTTCAATGAAATTCCATAGTTTAACAATAACAATGAATCCTTACACAATCTTGATTTATGTGAAAAACATATTTTAATACTAACAATCTCTAAAAAGCAGTGATAGATACTAAACTTATCGTAAAGCATTAAAAGAGAACATTCCACTAAGAACCCTAAAATTAGTCAAAATAATATGCAAAACTTAGCATACATTTAACTGGTAAAATTTAACAAAATATTCAGGTAAAGCTCTAAAGAGAATAATGAGAACAATTCTGGCAATATGGTCTTTATTGCTGAAATAAAGTCATGCTAAATATTACAATCATAGAGAAAACAAGAGTCTTCGATTAACAAGAGGAAAAATACATAAACAAATAGGAAAACACTAAATCTGCAATGTTGGTAGTGAATCCACTGGCTGGTTTATCTGTTTTTTATCTGCTGTAATCAATATGACCTCTTGGGCTCTGAGCACTCAGCCCTCTGTGCAACCAAAAGTTTCCAACCCTTTTTCAATGCCCATGCTACCTTTTTATTCATTTTCCAATGTTGATTTTGGGTTTGAATTTTGAAATAAAACAATTATATTATTAAAGGTTCACTTTTAATAGAGTCTAAGTATTTTTAGCTCATCTATATGCCTAGAATCAAGATCAATGGAACTACCTAGGTCTAGTCCAATTTATAACTTGACAGTAATCACCACTGCCATGCAGAAAAGTATCATTTGGTAAAAATCTCTCCTGTAGGATTGACTCTGATTTTGTAACAGGATGAATGTCTCCAAAAAAAATCCATCTACCCTGCAATCTTATTCCTTCCTTTCTGCTATCGTCCTTGATTCCAATGCAACCTGCAACATACATCATCAATTAATCTTATGTAATCATCCCCTTCACAAAAACTATGCATTTATTATCATTTATATTCCTGTACTGTAAAAGAAGTTGAGTCTTCCACACATAAGGATCCAAAATAAAAAGAAAAAGAATCCCTCAAAGATGCATTAGTAGCATGGTATGGTTCTATCAGTGTTATCATCATTTGCATTTTTACTACCAACCATATCATCTAATTGCATTATTACATCCTTGTGATGGTTTTAGTTTTCTCCAAGTTTTCACATTGCATCATCTGAACACCAAACGAATAAGCTTTTGTATTTATCTTCATTACTAAACTGGCTAAATATTCGGAAGCTTTCTTTTCATAACTGCATCAATTCATGTGTTGAAATAAACAACTTTAAGTCAACAACCTACTTAGATATCACATATAAACTTGGGGTATTTTTAGCCAACACACAGCCCATTTAGCGTGGCTTTGGTCTTTCCCATAATTCCTAGAACGAGTGAAGGAAACCAATGGTATAATTTTAAAAATTGTCTTAAAATGTTTCAGTTTTTTATGTCTTGATTTGGTTAGGAATGGTTTGGTAGGTGTTAAATATAGGGTTTAGCTTCATGACCAAAACAATAGACTTTGTGGTGCCTGAATTTTGACCTATAAAAACCATGATTTAAAGAGCAACTAAATAAACCTATAGTTTGGATTTAGATAAAATGTATTGGTTAAAGGTCAATTTTGATATTGTGATTGTAAACAAAAATAAATCAAGTTCATAGAACAACAAATAATATCGAAGGCTTAATTGGACCTAGATTGCTTAAAGGTAATCGAAGTGAGGGTAAAATTGGAAAGAATTTATGATTTTTTGAAGAATTTCGAAGGGACATTTTGAGCAACAACACACTTTATTGAGGATGTTTTTGCAACTTATGGATGGTTTTCTACATTGTTCTTCTTCATAGCTTATCCTTGACATCAGAAAATTTTGAATTTATCTTCGTCAATTATTTAAGATGTTTGAAGTTGTCATTAAGGGGGAATGTAATGTAATACCATCTTCATCTTCAAATTACATCCATCATTTAATGTTTATTTAGTGGCCACAATTATCATTGTATAGCCTATCATCATGAGGCATTTGTACACACAATGAGGCATTAGCCACATTTATCGTTGTATAATCTATCATCATGAGGCATGTGTACACACAATGAGGGATCAACCACATTTACCATCGTATAGTTTATCATCATGAGGCAGTTGTACACACAATGAGGCATCAGCCACATTTACCGTTGTATAACCTATCATCATGAGGCATTTGTACACACAATGATGCATCATTAGATTTGTGAGATCTCATATTGGCATGTAACACAACTCCAACTGTGATTCTATCCCTCTAGTCAACATTAAGGGGGGATGTTATAATGTGTTAATGATTACCTAGTGATCTTAGATTACTTGGATATGGAATTTTGTAATGTTATTCTTCAATAATTCTCTATATTGTAAAAAGGGTTTATCCCACATGCATTATGGGAATTTTTCTCCTTTCACTCTTTCATATATAATAGAGGTGAAGGAGGCCCTTTAGGATCGTAAGAGTATGAGAGAGTACGTGGTTTATGGTATTGATATTTAGCCTAGAGCCTATGGGTCCTTGGGCTAGATCATCCATATGGTTGAGTATTCTCTTTCCTTGTACGATTGGAGAGTTTTCCTAAGGAATAGAAGACCAACTTCCATGGATGTTTCCCCACATTCAGGTTTTACACTTAAAAACGCGTCTCTTATCTCTTTATTTTCTTGCATTCTTTGATTTATTGAATTATCTGATTTTATGCATAATAGTTTAGACCTGTTGGATTTCATTATATCTTATTGCATACTTCTCAGATCTCACATTGTCCAATCAACATTCCAGCTCAATGAAAGAATGAATATTAAGCTATAGAAAGGTATGCATGTTGTGATGTGGCATCTAAATCTAGTCTTTGTGACTAAACCATTTTCTTAGAACATCCAAATACCTTGATTCTCATATTCTAGATTAAGGGTTCCATAACAAGGTTCTATTACATTTTAACATCTAGATACTATATTCACATGTATTAAAGGTTTGAGCATTGATGAGAGCACACAAATTAGAGGGTTGAAGGAGAGTTCCAGAACTAGAAGAAAAGAACCGACCATGATACAAAAGATTGGTTGTTGTAAAGGAGGGATTATGAAATTCAAAGTAAGAACAAATCAGGTATTCGAGAAAGGGTACATATATGCAACACATAGTACCTAAAATATTAAGGAATCACTATAAATTTATCTACAACCCCAAGTTAGCTTCCATACTTGTTAACAAAAAATTCAATTAACAATCATAGAACAACCAACTTACTAGCTATAAAAATCAAACTAGAAGTATCATGAAAGTAATAAATATTTTAAGTTGTGCCTCAAAACCCTCATAGAAAATTCATATTATGCACTTTTGTATCTATTTATGAATCATATTTTAGCAAGATCAATTCCATTATCAAAAGAGGGACAATGTCATTTCTAGATTGGGGTCATAATAGCGAATATGATCAATATTGAGGAAGTTATGACCATTTTAAAATCACAACTTCAAAACTCTAGTGGAACCAAAGAATGTCAATTTTGGGACTAGTTAGGGAGGAAGGGGCAACAATCTTGATAAAAATGCACAATCCAGGGTACCAAATGATGGAAGGATGTACATATATTCAAAAGTAGGGAACCAAATCAGGGAATAGTGTAAAACATTTCAAACATTTCATGATGCATGGGAAAATATTAAAGAGGCAAGTGTCAAATTTATCATCAAAGTGGAATGTTCTAGAGTATATGAGCAAAAACTATTTGCATGATATGATTTAGTATAAGCTTGTGAAGAATGGTATATGGAATTTTCTCACTTAAGTGAAGACAACTATTTTCAACTTCTCTTTAATGAACATACTCCTTCATATAAAGTGAACATCATTAAGGGAAGTGATGAAAAATTTATGAATACCAGTTTTTAGTTAGAAAATTTTCAAGTTCCGGTTCATTATACTTTCAAATATATAGCCTCTGGAAGATAGGGTTTGTGACTAATCGTGAAATCAATTTTAAACACGTCATCTTGGAATTTTCACTATAAATCTTTTTATGGGAATTTTTCAGTTAGTGAAATTTTATGGAGACTAAGGGGAACTATCATATTATAGGTGGTCAAAATTGCATTTTCTAGTTTGCTATAATTTCATAGATATAGTCAATCGTTTCCACATATTTGTATAGAGCATTTATATCAACAAACAAAACTCAAAACTCAGCATGTAACATAGATCAATGTGTAACATAAACTTGAAACCCTAACAGTAATAAGTTCGGCCTCCAAACTAGTGAAATAATGGGAACAATTCACAATATTAGCAAATCATTGAGGTGGTTTTGAGGTAAGTGTAAAGGAAGCATACTTGTGAGGTAATAACATATGCAAAACACTACTCAAACTAGGGATCAATGAAACTCAAACAAACCTTTGAAAAACTTTGTAGTTTGACAGTCTTGGACAAGGATTTTGGACAACAGTCTAAGGAAGCAATGTTAAGGCTTTGACAAAGGTCATTGGAGCCTTTGAAATATCATTTGGTTGATTGGGATGTAGTGGAGCAAGGATAATGCAAAACGTTTCTCAAGACTCATATATCATTGACCTAGTAAAATATGTCACCTTTGCAGACTTGATAGTGAATGAAACAAGGGAAAATAAGCAAGGGTAAGGTAACATTCATCCCTTTAAGAGGGTCTTTGGGATATCTTAAGCATCAATTTAGTAACCAACATACTTAGGAACCATAAAACCTTGCAACGTTGCTCAAGTTAGGTGAAATATACCTTGAAATCACATACAAATACACTCAACAAATTTAGGATTACAATAGCAAGTGATCAAGACAATAATGGCCTAAGGATCATTCCAATCATAAAGGTTAGGGCACAAAAATGATAGACTATATAAAAAAATGAATGTGTCACACAAACCCTAGGGTATGATGTTTTAGGTAGACAAAGATATCAATGGATCAAAAGCTAAATGTCAACCCTAATATGTTCAATGAAGAGTAGGTTAGCATAAATTAGGTTGAAGGATATGGAAATTAAGCTCAAAATGATCTAGGATGAATATTATGCATGGTGAAACTCTAGATATTTAAAAGAAAGAGGAAAAGGAAAAGTTTATTTGGTTTTTTAGTGGTTGGAGATAATGATAGACCAACACCTTTGGAGGGATATAGGGTCACTATGTCAAATCAAGGTGAGGTCTATGGTTTACGATGAGGCAATGTTGATTGCACATGGATGATTTCCCCTCAAGTATTTCATAGGGTTAGAAGGTTCCCGTCAAGGTTGGATGGGAGGATCTATTCATGAAGAATCCTTTCCAGGTACTAGCAAGGTGAACTTAATGGTTGACCAAGAAAAAGGGGAAATCCCTAGGACTTCCTACCTTAATGCAAGAAAGGCAACTTCTATGATCAAAGGGGAAGGTTAGAATATATTTCCTTGAGAACCCTTCCAAGTGGAGTATTTCACACTTATTTGGCCTTGTAGTAGCCTTTTTCTTCCAACAAACCCTAAAAAGTGCTTATCTAATCTTTGAAAAATAGCTAAACATTCACACAAGAGAAGAAATAGATACTTTTAGAATTCTTCAAGCCAAATTTACCATTAATCTCCAACGATGTGAAATGGATGGGGACTCTTCCTTTTATAGTTGAAGAGTCTCCTCAAATACAATACAATACAATGTGTTAGCTCAATACCATGAGCTCAAAACCATTATCCTAGTCAAAACCATGGAAAATACAATAAGTCATGTAATTAATCCCTCAAAATGATCCAAGAGAGAAATGACCCTCTAGAAGAGGTCCAAATACAATGATAAATCCACATGTGTGGGATAGAGAAGGAAAAAAGGAGGTGCACCCCTCAAAAGTAGTGTCAATGTCCCATCAAAGGAAAAATGGATAAGTCAACTATGGTCCAAGGACCTCCAACATCCTCAAACCAAAACCCTCAAACCAAGGAGTGGTCCAAACATGCAATAACAACCTCCCAAGAGATGTCATCACCCTCACATGTGTGATTTTTCCAAGTGGATAAGTCAACATGAGAGGCATGTGTGGGCTCCTCTAGCTAAGTACTCCTCAAGTAATCATCAAGCAATGGTGCCACATCATCATAAGGTCCAAGTAACCATGTGTAACCACCTTTGTACTTTGTAACCAATATCGCCAATGCATCAAATGTTCCCACATGTGATCTAAGGAGAGATAATAATGCATGAGTGTGAATGCAATGTCCAACTGATCAAGGAGAATTAATGAGAGTGGTACATGTGGCATGTGTGATGACATGGAATCCCTGTCATGGCTTGATGCACTATCATGGACCCCAATGCAGTGACATGTATCCCAATACAATACATTGATCCCAAGGAAAATGGAACAGATCCCAATATCTGTAGATATGATCATATATGAGTACATGGATCCAAAATGCAACATCAAGGATCCCAATGTGTTTTCATGGATCTCAAGCCATGGTACACATATCCCAATGCACAGTAACCACTTGAAGTGATGGGTCTATCCTCTTAGAAATCCATTAAATGATAATACCTAGTGGCATCTATTAACACAATAGTTATGGGGTTATTTTTAAAACTTTCCTAAGTTTTACCAAGGGGAACAATATTAACCCTTATACATGCATCAAGTCCTAGGAAAACCCATATTTCCTAAGTACCTACGTGAAATATAGGTAAAGATGAATAATAATGATGAAGGGGAAGGGGAAATGAGTTCATGTGATGACCCTCAAAGTCTTAGACATGCATAGGTATCTTTATTCATTTATTCATTCATCTAATTTTCATGAGATAAGGTTTTTTATAGTTATTAACCTTAGAGAGGGAGTTTAGCATTGAGTTACTTGTCCTCAACATTGTTTCTTACTACCCCTTTAAGCCTTTTTCTTTAAGTGTTCAGTGTATCGAACAAGACCCTTTTATTCATATATTCATAAACAAGTCAGGGACTAGGGGCATTGACCTCATAGTGAGGGGGCATTGCTCTATATTTGTATTTTGTTTTATACTTTAGTTCTTCACCTCTTATCCTTATTGGTTTTATTGATTTAGGATTTCATCAGTTTGACCTTTTATTTTGACCTTTGAGAAATCATACATGACTAGGATATAATTTTTATATGGATGGGATGAATGATACAGGGGAGGTGGAAAATGATTAGTTTGGTTAGGATGTGGAAAACAATGTTTAGGCTAAGTACCCAGTAGGATAGATTAACCCGAGAGATGACACACTTCTAACAAAAAAAAATGTTCCCCAAGGTACTACGAGGCAAATGATAAAATCATGTAATGTTATGAAGCGCTACTAGATATTGTTAGGTGTTTATCACTTTACGACAAGCTAAGAATTTACATCATCACATCCAAATGAACATTGATACATAGAATGTAGAAATGAAGCATACCAAAACCATAATGTACCATCCATGGTGCATCTATCATCTGAGTAGTGAAGGATGAAGGTGAGTTATACCATGTTTGAGCTAGCAAGATCATACATGTAGTGGAGATCAATAGAAACTCTGTCTAGATCTAGAGAAGATGAGCATAACATCTCATGCAAGTAGCAACATGACACCCTTGAGAGGGCATTTGAAATTTGTCACCCCTTGGGGTAAACATATGGATCCTACTCGGGGACATGCACTTTATGCTAGAGTGTATGAGAAATCCAAAATATCTTGTAGACCTATGACCTACACACCATCTAACTCAACAAACAAAATAAAATTCGGGGAGAATCTACCGCCGTCGGTTAGAAATAAAAACTAATTTACAGGAAAAAAAAAACACTAACTATAAACATGAAAATAAAGCAAGAAAACATATGCAAAAAATTATTCTAAGGAATATAAAATGCGTCAGGAAAATCAAGCAATCCATGAAAGTAAATAGGGAAATGAAAGGCAAACAGACATGGAAAGTAAAAATGCATTCTCACTACTACTCAAAGAACTTATTCTTCCTAATCCAACAAGGTAATTGAGGACTATGGTTGATAGGTAAAATAGAAGATCCAATGAAACCACTCAAGGAACTTATCAACAGCTAGAAATTTCCCCTTTTGTTTGGTTATTATCCAAAATGTAACGCACCTGACCCTCTAAACCCTACTTAGGTTGGTGGGATATCAAAATTCCTTCTTTTTCTATCACTCGGATCTTGGTTTTTTCCACTACGGGTAAGAACTTGCTCAAAACAGAGCATTCCTTCAGCTTTTCTACACAAACTGAAACAACCTAAGGTCTTATGACCTTGCTCTTCCTCATGCCCTATGTCCTAAGTGGTTGTCACATGGACTCCTCCACATCATATACACTAACATATATGTTGGTGTGGTAGTGAAATGTCCTCAAACGTATCACCCCTCCATAAAAATCCTTCAGCAGAATGCCACTACACAATCCAGGTGGTAAACTTTCTCAGATGAATGGCTCTAACTCACTTGACTCGAGCTAGATCAAAGGTTGGCAGGGAGTCAAATTATTTCTCATAAAGAATACAGGTTATGCAACCACCAATCTATTCATCGATCCATTTTTTTTTACAGTCTCACTCCCGATAGATCCAACGGTCAGGAACTGGGGAAATCAACAACCCCAATTTGCTCGGAACCTTCAAGCCACGTGATGGCTAATGGCCAAGTTCATTCTCCTCCAATAATTCGATGGTGGTGTCTATGGTAAAATCTGTGGCTAATATCTCATTGGATGGAATCCTCATCTAATCAATGGTTCTCACCCACTCAAGATTTCGCCATCAAGAAATATCCCCTTTTTACTACCCTGCGATTCTCCCAAGTAGTTTTTTCTGAACTGGAATCTTCTAATGGATTTGATGGTCAGTGAATCTCCACATCTAACAGTTAGGGATATATCGAATGTCATATCTTCTCTATGGTCAACTGAAACTACCACTTCGACAGGGTTCTTCTTTCATAATGGAACCCCATAAGATCCAACAAATCAGATCTCATCAGCCCAATCACTGACAAATCTATGGCATTGGTCCTCTTAGACCTTCGTCTTTGATTTTCTCTCATTAGATATTTCTGAACTCCAACTTTCCAACAAGATTATTGGAATGGTTACGATAGGATCTATGGTCCATATCTCACCGGCTTACCCTCTCGGTAGATCGTTGGCTTTCATCGATTCAAAACTTTCCCATCGGAAATTTCACCTCGACGTCACTTTCAGTTTTTTATGAAGGGATCTTCTTCTAAAACTTATATCTCTAACAAACAATCAAGTTCAATTCTCCAAAATGGATCAACGGTTGATATATCTTTGAGTTTTAAACAAAGATCTCAATAGGGTTAAGGGAAAATTCAGGGCATACTGACGCACGACCTTTTGTGGCACTATCTGCAATGTATTTAACTTCAATCCCTCTGGCTTAGAAACACTTCCTCAATACATAGGCAATGCCTCACCATGGCCCCCATAGTGAATATTTTTGTATCCTGCAAGCTTTCCATTCAAAGGCTTAAGGAAACACAAGGTTGCAGGCCTTCACTGACCCCCCATACACATTTATTTCAAATAATCAATCAATATTTTTAAAGGGATTCATTATACCAATAAACTCATGTTTTAACATTTAACCAGACTACCATTTGAAGACAGAATGTAATTCATATTCATTAACAAACATTTACTTGATACATTGAGAAACACTTGTATGTTTCAGTGTAAACTTCAACCGGCCAATTGACTCAGGGTGAATTCCTTTCCATCCAACCGTAGAATTTTTTGAACTTTTTCTCTCTACAACAAGCCACCCCCCTGTCAGGCCATGATACCACCAGGGGACTCTCACAATTTGGCTATCGGTTCAAGGAATTGGTCAGGAAGATTACTCTCCTTCACTACACTGCCAACAACAGAAATCTCCTCTTCCCATTGAGCTTGAGACCTCCATGAGCTTATCAGGTTCCTTCCCAACTAGATTTCCTCTGCACAAGGGATTCCCTTCACTACTACATAGTCCCTCGATGCCCTTCCCTTACCAAGGTCAGTTTATTTCCAGCAAGAACTATCATGTTGCCCTCTCTTCTCCAGAATGGATATGAGTATTATCTATTCCAATGTTGACCATTCATGTCTTGAGCAAGATTCCTATTTTCCTCATGAAAACTTCCATGTTTTTCTCTACTCAAGTCTATATGCGTGAGCTCCATATGCTCATTCATAATACCCCCTTCTGTCCACACCCTCTTCCTCCTCATTCCTTTTTCCAATCTGGAAACTTATTCTTTTCCTCGGGTTCCCCAACTTGCTTATGTCAAAATCAACCCCCAGGGTCAAGTTCCTGAATCGAAAGGGAACTTCCAGGTACTCATGGATAATAGTTACAATCGACCCTTCATTTATTCGAGTACGGGTTCTGAAGGAAGTCATAACTGCCCCAACCACCCAATATGATTCCATTAATGAGTTTCTTGTGGACAGGGTAGACAAGGTACTTCAGACAAGTTAGTCATTCGAGGTCATGCATGTGTAGGTTGAATTTCTGATTAGGCTTCCTATTTTCATCATGAAAACTTCCAAGTTCCCCCCTCACCAATTCCCACTCATGGTAACATGGCCAGTACTACAAAGCTTCCCTCTCTATTAGCTGGTTGGTTTTTTTCATTAAATGTAAAACACAATTACAATATTCATCAATTGCAATGAATGAAATCTTTAGCATAATTACATACTTGGGGAAAACAGAGTGTTACACAAAACAAGAATATGTCAAGCATCATGTGGGTATCGAGTAAAATACCAATCACTCTTAAGTTTGGAACCCAAGCAAGGTCATATCTATGAAGTATAAGGCCCAAATTGTACCAAGGTTGACACACAATTATACATACTTCCTCCATCCACAAGTCAATACGACTAATGTAATCATAAGAGTGGGTCAAACTACTAACTTTACTTGTAATCTCATTGAGGGAAAAAGATTGTAAAGGTGGATCCAGTTGGGATATGTAAGGAAGAGGTTAATTTTCCACATATCTCTTGGTCAAAGGTAAAGAAAAGGGATGCTCATGAGTCAAAGGAATGTAAGGAGGGTGAGGGTACTTATAGGTACCTAATCATATTCATGCTCAAGAGGTCTTGAAGTTTGGGAAAATGTTAGAGTTTGAAGCAATTTGGGGAAGCCTCTTGTCTTCCATGTTGTTTATCTTGTTCTTGTACATTTGATACCTAATCCTATTCATGCTCTCGATTGGGGAAAGGCTCACTTCTATGAGGAAGATAGGATAGGGTGTATTGCTTTTAATTTTGAGATTATAAGTTATAAAATTCTTTTTGATCTGCTCTATCTTTCTCCATGATTCTCTAGAGACACTGCATCCCCAAACTTCACATCCATATAAGATAACATGAGTGACAAGAGTCTCAGATAGGAGTTTTCTCTTATCCCATATCCACAGGTCCACTGATTTACAATTGTTTTCAATCCCATAATAAGCTTTTGATCCAGAATCAGATCCAAGAGCTTCATGGGGCTCAGAAAGGCCTAAAAATCAAAGTTCTCATAATAGATTCAAAACGGACATGTGTGTAGGCCTCGTCGATACGAACCCAATGCAACTTGAATAGATTCAAAACGGACGTCGTATTCTCAAGTTATAGGGATTTGTTCATTTTACCAAACAGGCAAAACAAATGGTGATTGTACAGTCCGTACAGCCCCACGTGGCAACTGACTGCACAGGTCATACGATCGTACAACTGATGTGGAAAAGCACAGTCAACGCTGATGTGGTAGCTTCTAGAGGTGACATGTGGAAGGGTGATTGGGTGTATGGATAGGTGACATGGACAAGTACATGGGTCCAATCAGTGAGTGACATGTGTCACCATTACAGTGGTGACATGTGGAATGGATGACATGGCGATGACGCCTGTACGGAGACACATGGCAAGGTATGGCGCTGACAGGGAAGACAGGTGGCAAAGATGGTCCAATCGGTGCTTGACACGTGGCACGTCCGCACAAGTGACATGGCACATCCGTACGACACATGGGAGTCATAGGTACGGTGGCAGAATGATGTGGCAAGCACATGGACGAATCATAGGTTGACACGCTGCAATGTACTAGGTGAATGGGGAGGTGCCACGTGGCCCAAACATGGGCTACCAGGTGGCACCCATGGATTGGTTGTTGGTGCATTTGCAAAAGTTTATGGAGCGAACAAGGTTCGAGCACAAGACCTCTCCACCGAGTGAAGGACTTGGTGGGGTCGAGCTAGCCAGCCCGCCCATGGGTAGTGCTTGTTATGTAAGTGACAAACTTTATATTAAAGTTTGTTTTGTTTGGTATCTGGACGGAGGTAAGGGTTGGGGCCTAGCCCCAACCCCGGTCACGAACAGTTTCCACATGCCCGGGGACCATGGCCCATAACCATGACCCATCCCGTTGACACTTGGCACAGGTGTATGGATTATCCCTAGCTCTGGTCCCCTTGGTGTAAACACTTTCCATGTGACCACAACATGTGACCGGTTTTGTTGCGTTATTGGCGTGGATATGGGAACGACCCTCGTTTTCAGACACTTATTACCATATGACCCGGTGTAAACAATATTCGCACAGATTATGGTTTGCCCTCGATTTTCAGGAATCCACCATATGACCTAGGTGAAAGTGGACGGCACGGGTGTTTTAGAGCCCAGGTCCTATTATGAAGTGCCATACGAACGAGAGTTGTGGAGGAGGGACCAGCGAGCAGCCCCTAGGGGGTTGACGCTTGGCCACATGAGTCCATGTGACCCTGTAGAGGGGGAGCGCACCCAGGCTAGGGGGCTTATCCCATTATTTCTCTAAAAGTGGTTTTTCAAACTATATATTAATGTTTTTTATTGATTTTATATGTAGATTTGGAGAGTTTTGGCCCTTTTTTAGGCCAGATCTTTGGGGAAAGTTGGGAGATGGTTACCAACTTCATATCTATATAAACCAGGCCTTCTTGAGGCCATGGAGGTGGTTCAAAACAGGTTTATGTTGTCGTATTGTTGATCCAAAGCCATCGTCATGCAAGGAAGCTATTCAGGAGCGCACATTTACAGGCCATTTCTAGGAGCCTCGTTCATCCGATTTGGGTGTCATCAGTTTTGATGGGTTCATGAGATCTATAGAACACGAACAGCTCATTGTTGTAACCTTTTGGCACTATCATGATGTACTTGTAAAGTTTCGAACATAAATAATAAAATCCCACTGAGACAAGGCTTAGAGACGTAGGCAAGATTGTTGAACTCCATTATCACATTGGTGTTATGGTTTGCTAATGTTTATTGTTTATTTATGATCTGCATATGTGTATATGGCTATCATAATTCCTTCATAATTCTTCCTCTTTCTTTAAGCTTCCTAATTGGTTAATTGACACATGCATAATAACTCAATCATTATCGTGTAAAAAATCTTTTCGGATCAAGTGGTATCAGAGCTAGTTGGCATTTGGAATTTGAGTTTTGCATGTTAACCAGGGAAGAGATCATCTCAAGGGAGAAAATGGCATCTACAGGAGGACTTTCTCAAGATGAGAAGGAATTCATAAATTTGGTGTTTTTCATGGACAAGATGGTGAAAGTGTTGTATGAAGACTACTTGGAACAAAAGAGCTCGATTCAAGTGAAAGCTTCAAAGAACAACAAAGGCAAAGAAGGATTGAAGGAAGTGCCTTCTACATCTATTTCAGAAAACATCTATGAGGTATGCAAAGAAGGTCATTCATCAAATTCTCCTTATTCCCGTCAAGATGGTTTTGGTGCATTTGAAAAACATACAAGAGGTATAGGTTTGATATTGCTAACCAAGATGTGTTATGAAGGAAAGGGCCTTGGAGTTGAGGGCCAAGGTATCGTTAATCCCATTGAGGTTGTGGAAAGGCCTCGATATTTAGGATTGGGATATGGAGAAGTGGATATTGGAGCATCCTCCAAGATGGGTTCCAAAACTTCGGAACCAAGTAATGCTTCAAATGGCCAACCTAAGTCATTGCGGGAACACTTCACGAAAGGTGTTGGCATATCACTCCATGATTGTGATAGTGAATGAAATTCAACTCCAAAACAAAGTGAAGATCAACAAGGAAGGTATAATGGTCATGGTTTTTCTAATTCTCTTTTTTATTATAATAAACATAATCATGTAATCTGAAACTTGTGGAATATTTATCCATGTACTTATTGTCATTCACCCAAGAATTGTGTTGCCAAGTGTTGGAAGAGAGAAACTTTGTACAGGAAACCTATATCGACCAGGAAGGAAACACGACATAAAGATTTAACTCCATAATGGAAGAAAGAGAAGGGTAAACAGGTCTGGATGCCAAAATCTCAGTGCACTTATTGCAACAGGAGTGGACATCAAAAGGCTAGTTGTTGGAAGCTTAATCCGGAGCTTTGTCCAAATAAGGACAAAAGGATTGTGCATGTACTCACAAAGGAAGAAGGATTACCAACGAAGCAAGAAGAACACTGTGAAGGAAAGAAATCAGCCACTTGGTTTTTCCAGAAGTGGATGTCACAACTTCATTATATTTTGCTTCCATTAATGTAATCACACATGTTGAAATGATTACCTGTTATAACATCATTTGTGTACAACATCGTGTTTTGTTTTCATTCTTATGAGTATGTAATCAATCAAAGTCCATTTTTGTAACCTTTTGGGGACCAAAAGATCCTTTATTGGGGAGGTGTGATCCATAATCGGATCCAAGAGCTTGCCGGGACTCAGAAAGGGCTAGAAATCAAAGTTCTCAGAATGGCTTCAAAAAGAATGTGTGTGTAGGCCTCATCGATACGAACCCAACACAACTTGAACGGGCTCAAACGAACACCGTATGCTTAATTTATGGCGATATGTTTGTTTTGCCAAATAGGCAAAAAAAATGATGACTGTACAGTTTGCATAGTGCCACGTGGCAACAGACTGTACAGGTCGTACGATCGTACACCTGACATGGAAAATCACAGTCAACGTTGACATGGCAAATTACAGTCAGCGTTGATGTGGCAGATTCTGGAGGTGACAAGTGGCAGGGTGATTTGGCATATGGACATGTGACATGGACAGGTACAGGGGTCCAATCAATGAGTGACACGTGTCACCCTTGCAGTGGTGACATGTGGCATGGATGACATGTCGATGATGCCCATATGGAGACATGTGGTAGGGTACGTCGTTGAAAGGGCAGACAGGTGGCCAAGTTGGTCCAATCGATGCTTGACACGTGGCATGTCTGTATGGGTGATGTGGCACATCCGTACAACACGTGGAAGTCACAGGTCCAGTGGCAGGTACGGTGGAAGAATGACATGGAAGGAACATGGATGAATCAGAGGTCAACACGTTGCAATGTACTTGGAAAATGGGGAGGTGCCACATGGACCAAACATGGGCTGCCACGTGGCACCCATGGATTGGATGTTGGTGCATTTGCAAAAGTTTATGGAGCAAACAAGGTTCGATCACATGACCTTTCCACCGAGTGAAGGACTTGGCGGGGTCGGGCTAGCCAGCCCACCCGCGAGTAGTGCTTGTTATGTAAGTGACAAACTTTATATTAAAGTTTTTTTTGTTTGGTATCCGAACGGAGGTAAGGGCTGGGTCCTAGCCCCAGCCCTAGTCGCGAACATTTTCCACATGCCCGAGGACCATGGCCCATAACCACAACCCATCTCGTTTACACTTGGCACAAGTGTATGGATTAGCCCTAGCTCCGGTCCCCTCGATGTAAACACTAGCCACGCGACCACAACATGTGACCGGTTCTATTGCGTTGTTGGCGTGAATATGGGAACGACCCCCGTTTTCGAACACTTGTTACCATATGAACCGGTGTAAACAATATTCGCGTGGATTATGGTTAGCCATCGATTTTCAGGAGTCCACCATATGACCCGTGTGCAAGTGGATGGCATGGGTGTTTTAGAGCCCAGGTCCTATTATGAAGTGTCATACGACCGAGAGTTGTGGAGGGGCCAGCACGCAGCCCCTAGGGGGCTGGCGCTTGGCCACTTGAGTCCATGTGACCCTGTAGAAGGGGCACGCCCCCAGGCTAGGGGTCTTATCCCATTATTTCTCTAAAAGTGGTTTTTCAAACTATATATTAGTGATTTTTGTTGATTTAATATGCAGATTTTGAGATTTTGTCCCTTTTTTAGGGATATTGGGCCCATTTTTAGGCCAAATCTTTGGGGAAGTTGGGAGATGGTTACCAACTTCAGATCTATATAAAACAGGCCTTCTTGAGGCCATGGAGGTGGTTCAAAACAATTTTATGTTGTCGGATTGTTTAGCCAAAGCCATTGTCGTGCAGGGAAGCTATTGAGGAGCTCACCTTTGTGGGCCATTTTTGGGAGCCTCGTTCATCTGATTTGGGTGCCATCAGTTTTGATGGGTTTAGGAGATCTGGTAGAACACGACAAGCTCATTGTTGTAACCTTTTGGCACTATCATGATGTACTTGTAAAGCTTCGAACATAAATAAGCAAAGCCCACTAAGACAAGGCCCGAAGACGTAGGTGAGATTGTCGAACTCCGTTATCAAATTGGTGTTATGGTTTGTTGTTTATTGTTTATTTCTTATCTGCATATGTGTATATGGCTGTCATAATTCTTTCATAGTTCTTCCTCTTTATTTAAGCTTCCTAATTGGTTAATTGACACATGCATAATAACTCAACCATTGTCGTGTAAAAGATCTTTTCGGATCAGCTTTCCACCTTACAGTTATCCTTGTCTCAATGCTATAGTTCCATTTGAGCTTGTGATGAATATCGATTCTGAGATATTTGTATGAAGGAACTTCCTCCAAGTTGTCGTTGTCGTATACGAAAGTCTCATAAGTGATCTTTTGGATTTGATTATCATAACTTTCATTTTGTTAGTGTTAACAGTCCTACCCATACTAGAGCAGAAATCCTTAAGGATACTTAGTTGTCTGTCGAGATCATAGGGACTCCTCACCATAAGTATAATATCATTGGCGTAAAGAAGAAGGATGATGAGTATACCAACGAGATTTGGTCCGACATAACCTGCTTCTTCCAAACAATCTTCTAACTTGTCAATGCATATGCCAAAAAGGGTAGGGATAGGGGACAACCTTGCTTGACTAATATATTACAAAAGTCGGCCAGAAATCATAAAAACTTGGAACATTATTATTATAAATTAATAAAAGATAATATTTGGCAATCAATGAACTTAAAAGCTACTCCTGAGGATGATCCCAACTGTGGGATCGAAACGTTGAGAAAGTTTCACTTTACCCAACACAGTTCTCCAAAAACATAACATAATATATTACAATTAATTTCTTCCAACCAACCCTGAGTGTTCCTAAACTTGGCAATAATGTTCTCTTACAACCTTTCCTAAACTTGGCAATAATGTTCTCTTACGACTTTACCACAACAACGCTCAACTTAAAGAAACTTTTAGCCCTTCTAACATATTTCAACGATTCATAATGGGCATCTATTAACAATTAGACTAAAACAAATTTATATGTTAAAAATTACTCTTTAAGCTACTTTTTACTTTAAAACATCAAAATTTAATTTTCAATATATTTATGCTTCAAAATAAAAATAAAAAATTTTAATAATTTTTTTCAAACTCATCTTATTAATTTTCATTTTATATTTTTACAAGGGAAAAAATATTTTTTATTAAAAGAGAAAAATAATATATATATATATATATATATATATATATATATATATATATATATAATTACTTCTCTCTATGTCATTATTAATGTCATTATTAAGAGAAAAATTATTTTTACAACATAAATATTTTTCTCTATTTCATTATAAAAAGAAAAAATATTTTAATTTTAATTATAAATTGATTTTTTCTTCCATCAATATTTTCATCATTCTTAACATGATCAAGAAAAAAATCAACTTTTTAATATTAAAAGAAATCATTTTTAATCTTTAAAATATAAACTTTTCATAAACTTTCACACAACTTACTTTCAAAAAAAAATTAAACAACATTAGAAAAAATATTTTTTTATCTTCTATATCCTACTTGTTGACTTTCTACACTATCTTTATTTTCATTTCTTATAGGAGAAACATCGACTCTCCAACGATCTAGTGATAATTACCTCATATTATTATTTTTTACCCCACTTAAACATTAGTTGCTAATAAGCTATTTTTTTATTATGATACATTTGTTCTTAGACAAATTTTATTAAGATATCATAAGGAAAAGACGGTTTACATTTGGATTTGGATGTTGACGCTTTACGTTTACCTTTTTCATCCATCTTGGGAGAAGATACTCTCGGGAGAAAATAAAGTCGAACAATTTTATATGGTAAATTAAATTAATAAAGAATATATTTTATTTTTATAATATAAATATATTAATAATTTATGTTTTATTTTAAAAATTACTAAGAAATTTAAGAGACGCTTATCTATTTTTGGTAAATTCGTATACACAAAATATTAATTACAATTTAATTAATTAATTTTTTTAATATTAATTACAATTTAATTAATTAATTTCTTTGAAATTAGGTTAGAAATTTTGTTATTCAGTAAAACAAATATAAATTAGGGTTGATTTAAAGATGTAGTCTAAATGTTTTATGAAAAAAAGAAAAAAAAAATCTAGACACTTTTTTGATGAGTTTTATCTAAAATTTGGTTAAAAATTCATAAAAATGAATGAAACTCCAAATTTTAGTGGTTGAAATTACATATTCTAACTATGAAGTTTTTTTAGAGTGCTTAATTAATTTATGTATTCAAAACACTATTTAAACCAGGGTTGCATGGCAACGTAGTCCCTGCCAAGTTAGTTGGTAGTTGGGAAATACATGTTGAACAATAAAGCTTAATATAACTAAATGCACAAATAATGAATATTTTTTGTCAAAATATAATAATTGAGGGTTGTTTGTTATTCAAAATGTATAATGAACCGAATAGAACTATAATATTCATAAATATAATATAAACATAATAAATATATTATAACTCGGGCGGCTAGGGTTCTACCCTAGCCGCCACTCTGCATCAAATTTTATGTCGTTGGCTGCTCCTCGGTGTTGCAGCGTTCGGTCGTGGAGGCAACCCTGGCATGAGCTACTGTGTGTGGTTCGAGGGAAGGATTATGCTCAAGCAGCCGTTAGTCAACATTGCAAAAGATCTGGAGCTCCTTTCATGGGTTTTTTGGGGCATTTAGGGTTTCTGCCTTAGTCGTATTCTACTTACGACTGGTTTCTTAACCGGACAACTCATTATCCTCTACCTGCTCGAGGTCTTGACTGTCGGTAGCTCTGTTGGTTGGTAGCACCGTCCCCGTGGGCAGTTCTGGTCTCCCTTTTGAAGTTTTTGGGTCTTGCCTACAATAGATCTGGTGGGGGTGAATCTATTTAGCTTCGCCTCTCCGTCTTCTTCTTGACCAGATTTGGGGGTTTTTTTGGAGGCTCTCTCTCGGTGGTTTGATGGCCAGGTGCTGGGTCATTTGATTCGGGATCTGATGCATTTTGTATCTATTGCTGGGTTTTTTGTTTCTTTATGGAGGTTGGGTCAGAGCTTTGAGGTCCACTATTGGGCATGCAGTGTTCCCACACTTTGAGGTCCATCTTCAGGCGTGCAACTTCTGAACTATTTTCCTGTAGATACGGGGATCTCTGAGTCTAATTTGTCATGTTTTTTACTTTGTTTAGCGGCTTATAAGCTAGATCTGGGCCCTCTCAGGCCTCTTTCATTTCTGCCCTTTTTTCCCATATATGGGAAAGTGCTCCAGGCACTTGTTAAATGTAATTTTCTCTATGTGGTTCCATTACTAGTTACTATATACCTGGTTATTTACTTATAGTCAGTATATACCTGCGTATGTAATTTTGTACCCTCTTAATGAAATTACAAATTTTTTCCGTGGAAAAAATATATATATATATATATATATATATATATATATTC
>SNQJ01S0115725.1:21674-44163 GCA_010110895.2 Picea sitchensis | reverse complement strand
TGGGACATAGACTAAAATCAAGCAAAGTAGCCTAGATATAGGAAGGGTTACATGAGACATTCCTTGAAATGGATCAAACATGAAAATATTGACATGGGAAGTGTTCCACTTCAAGGAATATGATGGGAAACATGACTTAGCCAAAGGTTCAAATTAGGGATTCCTTAATAAGGGAGAGTGAGCAACATTAAGAAAATTGTGTAAATAGACACTTGGTTTTGAGAGACACTCTAAGCTTCAACAAAACTCAATAATGACGATAACCAGGAGGATGGATACAAGTAGATGACTCTATACATATGCTTCAATCAAGGGAAACACCAATGACTACCAAATAAGACTCACAAGGACTTCACAAATTGGGAAAAGCCCCATACTCATAACAATTCCAATATTTACCCCAATTTTTGTTTTTTTATGATTTTTTTGGATATTTTCATTATTCAAAGAATGAAAGAATTAAGAAAGGATGGAGGTATTAATGTTGCAAAAAAATCGTGCCCCGTATCTAATGGAAATGGTTTGCATGTAGTTAACACGGCAAGGAAAAGAGAAACAAGCAACATATGGAAGCAAGAAATAGAAAAGCATGTGTTCCAATAAACAACCATTGGTGGGAGCCCTTATGAGTAAGGCTAGAATGATATATAAAAGGAAAATGTGGCTCACAATGCAAACAAAATCTAGAAGGGCTCCCAAGCCAATGGGAAAAACATGGAATGGGTGCCAAAAAGGAAAATAGTTGTTACTATAGAGAAACCCATCCTAGGAAGGCCCTATCATAGGAATTATGCAAGGGACAAATTTGGTCTAATGCATGATCATCCAATAGGGTGGATCCTACAATAATCCTATATGGAAGTTCAATAAAAAACCTTTTTTAGCTAACCATGGCCAACAGAATGATTCAGAGGCGCAAAAATATCCAATTCAAATTCCTACACCCATGATACAACAACTAGAAAATATTTTCAAATTATTTATGAGATATAAAATTCATGTTAGTTTTATCAACTTTAAATTGGTTGATGACATCTTGTTCCAAGGAAACATCAATGGTCTATTTTAGGGAAAATTGGACCAAAGTACCCGCCTTAAGGGAAAATTGGACTGAAGTACCCTCCTCAAGGGATAATTGGGCCTTCACGAAGGAATCAAAGAAATCAATTTCACCTAGGGAATGGAATCCATGGGGCCACAAACAGATTGGTCGACCTTAGGAATAAATTCAAGAAGAGAACCAAGGTGAAGATCATACCAAGGACTGTAAAACTCAATCACGACTTCAAAGAACTATTCATTGTGCTAGAAGATCATGGTTGAAAAAAGTATGAACACATTCACACAAGATAAGATTAATTGACTATTTTACCCCCAATGTGTCATTGATCTCTTAGATAAGTCATTCAAAGGAGTACAAGGCTCATGATAAACCCTATAAATGATGGTGTGCTCCATACAATTCATTTGTGTTGGAGGCTTGTTGAACCAAACAACAAGAATGCATTGGCCACTCAATTTTTGGGCAACCAAATAAGCTAGAGAAAGATGAACATCAACATCATACAAACAAAGGGGTTGCAACAAAGATACAAGCTCTTTCAAGGTTGTCTATTTAGGAAAAAGATCCCTAAATCTTTGGAATTCTTCAAGATTACAGCATAGGAGAAAATAATCATATTTCCCACAAATAGCACAAGGATTTTTTAGATGAAACCTATGTTTAGGTTGTGTTTTACCCTAGTTTCCTCGAAAAAATTAACAATGCACCCTATCCCTTTGTTCATATTATTATGTTTCTTAGACTTCTTCATCTTCCACTTGGAGGGATCCTAGTTACTATGTTGACTTTCACCATGAAGGAAAGGAGGAGAGAGGACCAAGTTAACAAGTTATAAAGGAAAGGGATGAGGATTTGTATGTTATGAAGTTGATAGCACACAAACTAGAATTCCTAAGTTTAAGTTTGGGAGGTTCAAGGTAGTCGTGATGGGTTTGTCAACACCTCCAAATGATGGAAGATTAGTATTTCGTGGACTACTAGCCATGCTACACTATGAGACATTGCTACAAAGATGCCTATGAAAGGGGAAAGCAAGATCAAGCTCAAATGACAAGGGAACTTCTATGGGAAGATGAAATAAAAATGACACATAGGTTTATTCATAGAATTAATTAATCATTTAAACTCATGGTTCCACAATATTATCAAGGTTAATTTTATGCAACAAAAATCAACTAACCCCACACATAATCAAGTATCAAGGAAATAGATCAACAACCCAAAAGACAAAGGCTAATATAATCTTAGTGTTTTGTTAGACCAAAAAGAGAGATGTTTATTAAGGATTATTTTAAGGTCTATCACATAACAAAGATGTATGGTGTCATGAACCTACAAAACATCAATAAGTTGTCATTTAATTAGGTGTGCACTCTGTGTGCATTATGTGTGTATTATAGAAAAAATGCACAATTATATGCTTAGAAGAAATAAGTTCTTCAAAAAAAACAATTTCTTCACCTTTTTCTTAATTCACAATCTATAAAACTGAGAAAAGATAGATAGAAAATAGTATACACTATAGACTTTTGATCTACTAAAAAAATAACACACACACACACACACACATATTTCTCTTAACATACAGGTTTGGCGTAGGTTTCTAAGGAACAACCACACCAAGGGAAACATGGATGTATGTTTCCTTCAATATACTCACAAAGTGGGCATGGGTTTTTCCAATTTTTCCATGCCCTGGGCATAGGAAATCTAGAAACAATAATGTCCACAGACAGAAAAAACCCACAAAAATAAAAAGGAAATATAGTAAATGTGAGGACATGGTTGTTCTATTGTGGATTTCAAATGGATAGGGGCTATACACAAAAAACCAAAGAGTATAAATCCATAAATACAATCACAAGAGAAGATGGAAAAACAAACTAAACTCCTCCTTGGTGGAGTCACCCTCTATTGATAGGATTTTTCATACTGGTGTACTACTTGACCCTCACTGGATGATTGGAAGGTTAGTGACAGACAAAACAAGTTTCGATTCACTAAGTTAGCAAGCAAGAAGTAACTAGGATTTTGGTAGATAAGGGAAGTGAGGAGCTTGCAATTTTCACTCCTTTATGGATCCTCCAATGTTGAATGGATGAGAAATAAAATGGGTCCTAGCTCCACAAACCTTGCACAGAAGACAAGTGAAAGCACCTTCTTATCTACTAGTAATAAAACCTTAGATCTCATTTTCAAAACTAAGTGAACACTCTTATGGATCTACTTGATTATTTTAATAAAGGAAATAAAACCATTCAAGTAGCAACAATAAACCAATAACAAGCAAATATGGGGGGATAGAGGAGATTTTATTATGAGAAGTAAATATTACATGCATAGGTCATACCTTTGAGTGGTGAGATGACTCCAAGTCCATTATCCCTGGGTCCATTCCTCTCAAATCCTCTCTCATGTCAATGGTATTCAAATATGTCCTATAACAATCCTCTAATGGTTCTCCTCAAACCTCCACAAGAAAATCAAGTTATCGGATACAATGGGGCAAAATGGGCCTTCCTTTGTATGTAAAGAAAACAAATCCAAGATCTAAGACCAGTCCAAAAGCTATGAACTCAATCCAAAATCTAAATGGAAAATATCTTGAGATAAAAAATCTACCAATCTCATGTGAATTAGTCCTTTTTATAGTCTTCTTAGATCCTTCTAGGGTTTTCACATGAAGAATCAATCCATAATCTAGAATAATCCTTATATATCCTCAATTTGGGTGCCTCAATAATTATTAAAGTGGACTAAATCAACTCTAGAGTGCACCTTGATCAATTTTAACTAAGTCAAGTGGGTGCATGCATGTGTTTTGAACATTTTTTATAAGTGACCCCCTAAAGTACCCTTGAATTCCTATAAGAAATGATGCAACTTGAAAGGAAAGATGACAACTTCTTATATGAAAAATATTATACTTCTAGTGACATTATTGATGATTTCCTCAATTAACCTTCTAGATATGTTGTTAATACTTTCATGTAATATTGTAGATCTTCTAATTCTTCCAATTGGTAAATATGTCTTATAATTGGTTTTGTAACTGCATTCAATCCCTTAAATACGTTATAAGGGATTAACATCACAATCTCATAAAAGGGCGAATCATGGAAATCAAACAGATTGGTAAGAACCAAATACACATACAATAACAATCATATAACACTTTTAAAATTATTTAAAAGGATTAGATTGAATACGTTATTAGGGATTAACATCACAATCTCATAAAAAAAAAAAGGGCGAATCATGGAAATCAAATAGATTGGTAAGAACCAAATACACATACAATAGCAATCATATAACACTTTTAAAATTATTTAAAAGGATTAGATTGAATACGTTATTAGGGATTAACATCACAATCTCATAAAAAAGGGCGAATCATGAAAATCAAATAGATTGGTAAGAACCAAATACACATACAATAACAATCATATAACACTTTTAAAATTATTTAAAAGGATTAGATTGAATACGTTATTAGGGATTAACATCACAATCTCATAAAAAAGGGTGAATAATGAAAATCAAATAGATTGGTAAGAACCAAATACACATCCAATAACAATCATATAACACTTTTAAAATTATTTAAAAGGATTAAAAATATTAAAAAAGATTACATGTCAAAGATCATTCTTCTAGCTATCTTTATTGCAAAACATAATAATTAATTTCAATCAATTTATCTATCAAAATATATTGATTTTCTAATAATCCATATATTTTTTTTTTTTATTGTGAACTATTTTTATTCATTTTCTAATGATCCATATTTTCTTTAGTGTGACCTATTCTTATTATATCTGTCGATAGGCATGGTATATAGCTTTGAGTTAAGCTTGGCTTTCTATTAGTTCATGGTTGACCATAAAATATACCACCCTTTATCCAAAGTTTTAAAAAATAATTATTTATTTTAAATTTTAAATCTCATTTATGTGACATCTTATTGGCCAAAAACTTTGAAGTCTTATTGCTGCCTTCACTTCCCTTAATGTTATTGTAATAAATATTTCTTGTTTTTTTATATATATTGTCAAAAGTTGGGGGCCCATCTTGTTAAATAAATAACCCTTTATTTTTTGGCATGGATATGCATTTTTTATTTTTTTGGTTGTTCTCATTTAATGGGTACCTTTTTCCTAGGGACATTTAAATAAAATAAAATAAAATTTTGTAGGTAGGATTCAAATGGATGATAATTGTACTTTTTCTTTCACAATTATTTGAGTGTTAAAGTTAAAATAAAATAATATAATATTTTGTACAATTCAAAGTTGATGGCATTTGTATTTTTTTTTTCATAATTTTTCCAAAGTTTAAACTTAAATATAAGTTTTATTTTTATATTACAAATTTTGAGTGTTAACCTTAAATATAAGTTTGAGCGTTTTACAATGTATAATTTAAATGTTTTATGAAATTGGGTTTTTTTAGATCATTCAAAATAATGTGAAGGGATATTGGTTATTATACCTGCGACTTGCTGTGGTATATAGTATTGGATATGCTATTTGATCGTCTATTAGCTGGGGTTTGACCAAAATAATTTTGAGCATTTTTAAAGGTATAACATTACAATTTTAATTTTTTAATTTTTTAAAATTATTTTAAAACATTTTTCTAAATTGTGATTCGTTGTTCAAATGCATCTCTTATTGTCGCGACTGCATAAGGATCTTCAACAGTTGCAGAAGGATCTTCAACGTCGTTTAATGAGATAACACTTGTCTGCCATATTCAACAAATGAATTTGTTATTCATCTTGACGCATGCGGTGTATTCAATACAACTATTGTTTTATTTTATTATACCTGCATAGCGGCAGGTTTACGCTGCCATGCAGCCTTGTTCTTATTCATTTTATGTTTTCAAGAAAAATTTCATTTTATATTTTCAAAAAATATAATTATTAGAAAAGTAGCTACTATCGTTGTAGAGTCGTTGTAGAGAGAGGAGCTATTTTAGTTTTTGATACAAATGGTCTCTCTTCAATATTTATTTTCATAATGATTGTTTCACGATGGGTACATATAGTTGTGAGAGACATTAGATTTATTTTCATAATGATTGTTTCACGATGGGTACATATAGTTGTGAGAGACATTAGCCCTTTCAATGATCGAATTCTTTTACTTACCTTGGACCCATATGCTTTGAGGGAAACCAAGATTACAACCTATGTAAACCTTTAAACCATTTTAGCGGGGATGGACCATGAGAGAAAATAGGACACATCTTGGTATTTATGCTTTAAACCATTTTAGTGGGGATGGACCATGGGAAACATTGTGGTATTTTTGCTTTTATACTCACAAGTATATTATCTAAATTTTCATAGAACTGTAAAATCTTCTTGTTCTTATGGCTGGAAAATGTGTCACATGTTTATGTTTTGTAATCACAAGCATTTGGACTTTATGGTGGCTATTAGGTATTTATGGATAATTGTGTATAATTGTTTTGTTCTTACACGATTTAGTTTATCTTTTTAACCATAATTATGGAATTTATTGAGAAAAAACACATTATATAAAAGATTTAGTTTATCTCTTTAACTATAATCATGGAATTCATTAAGAAAAAACACATTATATAAAAGATTTAGTTTATCTCTTTAACCATAATCATGGAATTCATTAAGAAAAAACACATTATATAAAATTAACATATAAATCATTCACAATATGTTAATAAAATGAGAAAATCCACACTCCATTATTTTGAATGGATTATAAATCATGTAAAATATGTTAATAAAATAAAAAAAATCATACTCCATTTTGGATGGATGCTTGAGTTTTAATTGTCCAAATATATCTGGATTTTAATGTAAAATAATATCAAGAATATTAAAATTAGATATGGATAATTATTTTCAATCATTTAATCATTTTTTCATTATGTTTGTTTTTATATAATATTATAAAACATGTCGTGAACTTTTTCAACATATCTAATTTTAATAATTTCCATGGATTCCAATTCTTTGAGGAGAACATTAATTAAAAACCCATGTAAATTTAGTTACAATTTCTATGGATAACATCATGAGTTTTAATAAGACATATCATGGTATTCATAAGTTTTTATTCATGAAATGTCAACTAAATTTTGAAAGGGTTGTAAGATCTTCAATCTTTTATGATTGGTAAGAGTGTCATATGTATATATGTGTCCATCTCGATACAATGGTGAGCATTGTAACCATTGTAATAATATCCAATTTCATTATAATGGAAATGTTTTGAATAATAGATTTATGATAGGAATTCATTCATATAATTCAAATAAACCAAAATTTAATACATATTTTAAAAGTTTTCTAATATTCATATATAATATATATGTGTCTCAATGATACATCTATATGCATGAGATCTTCAAGAAAGTTAAGTCTGAACCAAATTACACACAAGGTGAATTTCAATACATATAAATTTACCAATGTTTGTTTCATTTATACCTATATAGTGGTAGTTCTCGCTCATATGGTTGTAAGAGTAATATCTTCAATCAAATTCAATCATAGACTTTCATATTTATATTAACTGTAATTTCATTAGAACTAATGCTAAATATGTTTCTCAATGAAATTACCTTAAATCTAATATCATTTTCAAAAAAAACATCAATTTTTCCATGATATGTTAACATATTTGGTCTCTTCATTCATTTCCTACATCATAAAATAAATTTGTTATTATTTAAAAAAAAAAATTGAGATTCTCATTCATACATGTTGATGTCTTAAAAAGCCATTCAAAATAGTCTTTAATACAACTAAAATAGATTAATATAGATTAACAAATATCCAATGTTTTATAAGTTAGTTTATTAATTCCATAACTATCATATTAATGATAATTATCATTATCTTATTCATACTAATATATCAATGAAGTTCTCAATAAATTTTAGTTCAATATCTCATTCAAAGATATACCCTAAATTAATTATACACAAATTAATTAATATTATAATAAATAGTAAAACTTACAATATCTTTATTATATTATTTCCTTTAATTTTTCATTCTTATTAACAATATAAATCCTCTTTAATACAAACATATAATATAATTCATAAAATTGATTTTTTTTTCAAAAAATTAAATTTTTACATAATTTTTTTATCATTTTCCTATATAAATTCTCCTATATAAAGTAACACATAATTTCAAAAATTATAAATATATATATAGAAATTATATACTACCTTATATAAGAGAATGATAAAAAATTATGTACCTCCCTCTCACATGTCATTACATTAAGACATTAACAATGACATGCATTTCCATCATTCAAGATTATCTTATGTCAAATTTATAATGTGTTATATGTAATAATGATAATATAAACTCTAAATATTTTTAGGTTTTTCTACATGATTTTCAAGATCACATAAAAAGACATATATAAATTGTGAGGTATGGTTATAGTTTTATTTTGCATTTCTTAAATTGAATATTATATTATAATATTGGATTATTATTTTTATTTAGGATTTTTTTTAATTAATTAGAGATTATTATTTTGAATTTATTCTTCAATATTGAAAACCAGAATAAACATTAAAATATAATGCAATAATAAACAAGTTAATTATGTTATAATAGACCTTAGAAAAGATAAAACCTTCTCTTTTCTTTAACGGTAATAAAGAAGTTAATTGATGTTATAATATTCATTACAAATGATAAAACTTTTTCTTCCCCTTAGTGTTGTTATCGTTCCTCAAAATAACATAGATCGTGACTATGTAACTTAGTCCATTTATTTGACATCCTCCGTTTTTTTCTTTCTTAAAAAACATGACAATAGGATTAAAGACATACAACCAATGACCATAGGATTAAACACGTACAACCAAAATCAATTTTATCATCAATAGGGTAAAACACATAAACCACTACGTGCCTACTTCATAACTTTATCCATTAAACAAATTGTTCAATTCTATTTCAAATACAATTAGGTCCATCACATTTGGAATCCATTAGAGAACTTTGACTAATATGGATGATTATGAATCCATTAGAGAACTTTGAGTGATATGGATGAGATTCATGTGGACTAACAAAACTTTGATCATGTTTTAGGAAGACACCACATGATAGGTTGATTATGTGGTTTGGGTGGAATAATGTGTGTACGTTAGTGGAATTTTTACTACTTGTTTGAAAATCACTATCCTCATCAGTTAGATTTAGTTATGATCCATTTGTCTATAAGATACACTTTGAGATTATATAGTAAGTTTTAATACATGTTCAAACTCATTTAATGTATTATTTTTTATGAGAAAAATATGTTTAAATGATTAAGATATTTTATTATTATTTATATGCAGTACTTAGTGGTTGGGATGGAGTGCCCAAGTTCAAACATGGTGGATGTAGAGCCTTTATGTGTGTGTGAAGGAAACTGTTTGAAATTTTGACTTTTTGGAGTTGGTTTTTCTTTGTCATCAAAAGGTTTAATACGTGTTCGATGAGCCAAATTGATTTAAGTAGACATTAATATGAAGCTTTATCCTTTTTTTTTACAAGAAATAAATTAACTTATGCGCATCCATATGACCTAGACCACACTATTAATGTGGATTCTACACTTCTTATTTTGAATTACGAGGGTCCTAGACAACCATAAATTTTAACTATTTGTTATTCTCATCCCATTACACAAAAAGGGACTTATTTATATATCTATGAACTTTACATGAAATGAATACATAATAGACAAATTGAAATCCATACAATATGATAAATTTCATAGACAAGCATGTTAGCAAATCCAACCAATAAAGCATTCTCATAAAAGGGAAACATTTTCCCAATAATGGAGATGAGACGAGCTAGAAAAAGATAGATTGTGAAGAGATATTATTCCATAGTTGAACATACCGGAGTCTTGTAAAATTAGTTCATGGTTGGAAGGGTAGGAACCTCCCTTGCAATCTGTTGTTATACCCCTTCACCAGGTTGTGTCACAAGCTCATTAAACCTCACTACCAAATACATCAAGGAAGAGACAACACACAATTGTTGAGGGAGAAGTTGAACGATAGAATTGGATGTGTAGACTAAGCTCTTCAATTCTTCAACATTGTGATACAATGATAATTGTTAGTGCAATAGAATGTGAAAGCATTATGTTGATATAGTTCATTGGCAATTAGAGAGGATGGTCCAACGTTTCCGATGTTACCCAAAGGAGAATGTTAATGGAATTGGAATGGAAGGCTAGGGTTGTGGGGAAAGTTTAAAATAACAATAGTTTTCACATGAAGGATATCTACGTTGATTTGTTACAATTTAAGAAAAAATAAGACAATTTTACTTTGGCCTAATTGTTTAGTGATGGAGACGGGCACTAGTTCTAAAGACTAAATGCCACAAATGAATTTGTTGTTATCTTTAATATTATGCATGTGGTGAATACTAATTGATAAATATCAAATATATATTGTAAAAAGTAAGGGAAATGACCTCTTGATGGTTGTTCTTAGGTTCCATAGAATGAACCATATGGGACTTCATGGACTCTAGTGAGATCAAGTTATCTATGTGTGAAGGAGATTGAAAACACATAAAACACACTTAATCCCACAATAAGAGTCCATTGTTAATGTTGTCCATCAAAACCACACATATAGATATGTAAGTTCCACATGCACATAGGCTAAGAAGGCATGCCACATGCAATTGGAGAGGGAAAGAAATTGAGAAGTGGAAACAAAAGGTGTTGTGCAAATAAGTAAATATTTCAACATAGTGATAATACCCACCTGAGGTCATCCATATTCCAAGATGAGAATGAATATTGTTTCTCTACCCCACAACACAAAGGCTAGAAGTAACACCTATGAAGATAATAGTTGTGAGTTGCACATTGACCCAATAAGGACACTAGGGTAATGCAAATAAGCATTGTCACGTTTTGAAATTTGGCCATTAACATGTAACCTCAAATTAATGAGAAATATATTTTCGTCCAATTGAGGTGATTTGAAGTGGGAAGTTGTAAATATAGAACACGACCACATAAACTAATGTAACAATGTAAAATACAAACCCATTGGAAACCACTATAAATATAACATTGGAAAAAATGGACCCAATGGTGAAAAAAACACTTCAAACACATAAATCTACTATGCAAATGAAGGTAACAATAGTAGATACAAGCCCTTAATTGATAAATACAAAAGGAAAGACACCACCATAATTGAGCAACAAAAAGACAATTATAATTCTAGATCTCTAGATATTGAGAGATCAAGGTAAATACATACCATAATATAAAGACATTCCAAGCATACACTAGAGATATGGATTGATTATAGATAGACATTGCCACTCTCATTGAGAATGAAAATTGNCATAAAACACACTTAATCCCACAATAAGAGTCCATTGTTAATGTTGTCCATCAAAACCACACATATAGATATGTAAGTTCCACATGCACATAGGCTAAGAAGGCATGCCACATGCAATTGGAGAGGGAAAGAAATTGAGAAGTGGAAACAAAAGGTGTTGTGCAAATAAGTAAATATTTCAACATAGTGATAATACCCACCTGAGGTCATCCATATTCCAAGATGAGAATGAATATTGTTTCTCTACCCCACAACACAAAGGCTAGAAGTAACACCTATGAAGATAATAGTTGTGAGTTGCACATTGACCCAATAAGGACACTAGGGTAATGCAAATAAGCATTGTCACGTTTTGAAATTTGGCCATTAACATGTAACCTCAAATTAATGAGAAATATATTTTCGTCCAATTGAGGTGATTTGAAGTGGGAAGTTGTAAATATAGAACACGACCACATAAACTAATGTAACAATGTAAAATACAAACCCATTGGAAACCACTATAAATATAACATTGGAAAAAATGGACCCAATGGTGAAAAAAACACTTCAAACACATAAATCTACTATGCAAATGAAGGTAACAATAGTAGATACAAGCCCTTAATTGATAAATACAAAAGGAAAGACACCACCATAATTGAGCAACAAAAAGACAATTATAATTCTAGATCTCTAGATATTGAGAGATCAAGGTAAATACATACCATAATATAAAGACATTCCAAGCATACACTAGAGATATGGATTGATTATAGATAGACATTGCCACTCTCATTGAGAATGAAAATTGGCTATATCTATATGTAGAAGACAAAGTTTGCTATGAAAACAAACCAATATTTCTATGTAGAAGACTAGCTTTATTCTAAAAATTGTTCATATCTCTATATAAAAGACAAACTTTCTTTTAACCCTTAAATGAAAAAGATAATTTGTGATCTTCATGAAAATTTCGGCTAAAAGAAAAATATTCCAATGCAAATACATCATACACTTCCAAAGTAAAATTACTTCAAAATAAAGTGAGAAAGAAAATAAGTCTATAATGTTGGGTTGTTATATTCTTTGCAGTGAAAGTCTAGTCGAGGTGAATCGACTAACGATCGAAGGTCGAGGTGGATTGATAACAGTCAAGGTCAAGGTGGATCGACAACAAGTCAAAGCTTGAGGTGGTCGACCGGGTAAAGTCGAAGTTGAATATATTGACAACAAGTCAACCAAAAAGAGGTCGAAGTGCACGCGTGAGACGACCGACTAGAGACCGAATGAAGGTTGACTGGTAGTCGACTAGTAATCTGACTTGGATTCAACTGTAACAGAATCCGAGGATTTGTGGGATTTGTAGCCAATGATCTATATGGATCTGTAACCGTTTTTGGGTGCCAATTATTTAGGGTTTTCCTATTTTAAATCCGATAAAGAGGCGTGTTGTGAGGCCGTAAAGGCTAATGCATGAGTAAATCATAGGTTCTTGGCCATGTAGATGTAATCCAGATTGGCTAAAGGGTTCTTCTTATGCAGGAAAGAGGGTATGATGTCAATTGTGACTTATGTGTGGACCAAGGTTAGACATGTAACCTTTTATTCAGATTGAATAAGACAACAAGAGAGCAAAACACTCAAGGAATGTTGGTTTTCTCGGTTTGGGTTTCCCAGGTAAAATATATGTGTATTGTATGATTGCTTTATCATTTACATTCTTGATTAAATTCTTCTTCTCTTCTGCTAGGTTTATTGTGGAATTGTCTCTCATTTCTTGACAAGTGGTATCAGATCTTATTTCTACCATGACAAGTGGTATCAAAGCTTTGTTATGATTTGACGAGTGTATCAGATCTTGATTTACCAATTTTGAATATGAGAACTAAACCCTAGGTACAGTAAGAGTTGTAAGTCATAAATTGTGTTAAATATCGTGGTAAAGGAATGGAGAGAAGTTCAAGAATAGAGATAGAAAAATTCAATGGCCATAATTTTGAGCTTTGGAAGCTTAAAATGGAATATCTTCTTATAGATCACGAACAATGGACAATGGTATGTCCAGGTACCCAACCGACAGGAATGTCGACGAAAGAATGGGAGAAACTTGAAAGAAGAGAAAGAAATATGATTCGACATTGTCTTGCAGATTCGGTATTGCTCAATGTCTCAGGTGAAGATTCGGCCAAGATGGGAAGCTTATACCAGTCAAAATATCTAGTAAATAAGTTGTTTCTCAGAAAGAAACTGTATCTTCTGAGAATGAGCAATGGAATTTTGGTGATTGAGCATTTAAATGTGTTTAACACCATTTTAAGCTAGTTATCATCTATGGATATTAAAATCATTGAGCAGGAGAAGTGTATAATCCTATTATGTTTTTTTCCAGATTCCTGGGATAACTTAGTCATGGCTATAGGGAGTAATTCAACCACACTAGTGCTAGAAGACATGGTTTCTTCTCTACTGTCAGAAGAAATGAGAAGAAAGAACATGGAAGGATCGACCAAACATGATTTAGTGGTGATAGGTTGACCGGTTGAAAGAGATAAAGGAAAACTCTTTGGTAGAAAGTCTAAGTCGAAGGGTAGATCTGAATCCCTGATTCAATCGACAAGAAGATGTTGGAAATGTGGTAAAATTGGGCATCACAAAAAGGATTGTAAGTCGAGGGCGATGGAAGTCCGTACGGGATCCGACGAGAAGCAGTCGACTGAGAGAAAGACAACCCTAGATAAGGGAGGTGATGTGTACCTAGCGTCAACCAGTACACACTCAGATCAAGGTGTTTGGTTGATCGACTCAGGAGCATCCTATCATATGAAACCACATAGAGAATGGTTTTGCGAGTATGAATGACATGATGGAGGTGATGTGCTCTTGCGGGATGAATCAACAACCAAAATTTCCAGACGAGGAATAGTTCGACTAATACTATAGGATGGGAGGAAAATAACCCTTCCAGGTGTGCTACACATTCCGAGTTTGGAAATAAACCTGATATCTATCAGTAAAATGAGTGATGTTGGAGTGCATACTCTGTTTAGGATTCATGCAAGATGGTTAGAGGTGAAATGGTCTTAATGAAAGGAGTTTGGATTGGAACCCTATACAATTTTTTAGGGAATGTCGACTCAACTGGATGTAATAGTTTCGTTGTTCCTAAAGCCAAATCGACTTTGACTCAGCTCGACTCAACTCAGGCTGAGTCAATAAAAGCTGACTCGAAAAGACATGATAAAGTTGACCCGATCATGTTATGGCACGAGAGAATAGGACACTTTGGAGAAAAAGTACTTCAATCTATGCACATCAAAGGTATGGTCAAAGGTTTTCTTGAATGTGTTTCAGAAATCGACTTTTGTGAACATTACATATATGGAAAACAAATTCGGGCGTGGTTCCCATCTGGAACGACTAGGGAAAATGGTATTCTATAATTGGTTCATAGTGATGTGTTTGGTCCGGTTACAGTGCCTTCACTTGGTGGATCCCTGTTTTATGTCTCCTTCATAGATGATTTTTCCAGGAAGACATGGATATATTTTATGAGGGTGAAATAAGAGGTTTTCGAGAAATTTAAGGAGTTTAAATCTCTTGTAGAAAACCAGAAAGATAAGAAAATTAAGGTGTTGAGAACTGACAATGGTGGTGACTTTTGTGGAAAATAATTTGATCAGTTTTGTAAGAAGTGTGGCATAGCACGCCAAAATACCACACCATATACCCCACAACAAAATGGATTTTCCAAGAGAATGAGCATAATGATGATGGATAAGGCAAGGAGAATGCTCAGTGGTGATGGGCTCACATAAGAATTATGGGCGGAGGCAGTGGACACTACAAAATATCTAGTGAATAGGTATCCTTCGTCAATGCTAGTCGACATGACTCCCCATGAGGTATGGTCGGGTAATAATCCTTTAGTTTCACATCTCAAAGTATTTGGTTGTGATGCATTTGTGCATGTTCCCAAGGAAAAGAGGAGCAAGTTGGACAAGAAGGAAGTCAAATGTATTTTCATTGGATATAAAGAAGGAATGAAAGGATATACGATCTGGGATCATGCATCAAGGAGAACAATATACAGTCGAGATGTGGTCTTCATAGAAGTTGGAGGTAAGTCTGAGCACGAGGAAGTTGTTCAGACCGAGAATAATCCTGAGACGGTGCAGTTTGAACTGAGGAACAAAGAAGATGATTCAAATGATTCGACTGAATCTGAGGAAGAGGTGGAACAACAAACTTCGGTGGTAAGGAGTTCATAAAGAATAAGAAAATTAGTCGAAAGGTGTAGTCCTCCTGAAATTTGTTCCCCATTAGTGCTAACTTCCAGCGATGATGAGCCCAAATCGGTCGGTGAGGCAGTTGACTCGATAGAGGGTAAACTCCGAAACGATGCCATGGTCAAAGAGATGGAATCCTTGCACAAGAATAAGACATGGAATTTAATCAAGTTACCTAGTGGAAGAAAGCACATCAGTATCAAGTGGGTATTCAAGAAGAAGATGAATTTCGCAGGACAAGTCGAGAAGTTCAAAGCCCGACTGGTAGCGAAAGGTTATTCCTCTGTTGCAAAACTAACTTCCATTAGAGTACTAATGTATATGGATGCGTAATTCGATCTGGAAATAAAATAGATGGATGTGAAGACAATGTTCCTACATGGGGACCTGGAAGAATAAATCTACATGAAACAACCTGAAGGATTTGTAGTAAAGGGAAAGAAAGTGTTGGTGTGCAAACTGAAAATATCCCTCTACGGTTTAAAGCAATCGCCAAGGATGTGGTACCAGAATTTTGACACATACATCCTTAGTTTGGTATTTGTGAGAAGAAAATTTTATCACTGCATATAGAAGAAAAGGTGTTTCATATATGTGGCTTTGTATGTCAATGACATGTTGTTGATTGGAAACAACATGGATGAAATAAAGGAGGTGAAGAAGAATATATCCTCCAAGCTCGACATGAAGGATCTCGACACAACTAAATTTATTCTAGGGATGCGGATTAAGAGAGATCGAGCCACTATAAAGCTTTGGTTGAATCAGACGAAGTATATTGAAACAGTTCTGAAACGGTTCAACATGCAGGATTGTAAACCAGTGAAGGTGCCAATTACTGTGGGAATAAGGCTTACTCTTAAACAGTGTCCAAAGACACATGAATAAATAGAGGACATGGAATGTGTTCCCTATGCAAGTGTTGTTGGTAGTCTAATGTATACGATGGTCTGCACTCAACTAGACATTTCCCATGCAGTGGGAGTGTTGATCAGGTACATGTTGACACCTGGAAAGGAGCACTCGACAACTATAAAGAGAGTATTAAGGTATTTGTGTGGCACGAAGGACTATGCTATATGCTACCAAGGAAGACCTGAAGGTGACAGTGGTAAATTAAATGTACATGGATTTGTCAACACTGACTGGGTTGGATATTTGGATCAACGGAGGTCGAGTAGTGGATATGTCTTCAATATTTTCGGTGGAGCAATAAGTTGGATGAGTAAGAAATATGCAGTCGTATCCTTTTCAACAACAGAAGTTGAATATATGGCGGCCACTCATGGAAGCAAAGAAGCAGTATGGCTACAAAGGTTGTGTTCGGGAATCAAGTTTGAGTAGAGAGATATGAAGGTAAGTTGCAATAGTCAAAGTGCAATATTTCAGGCAAAGAACCCTACTTATCATTCAAAGACTAAGCACATTGATGTACAATACCATTTCGTAAGAGACATGGTGGAAAGTAACAAGGTGCTACTGGAGAAAGTAGAAACGTTGAAAAACATAGCAGACTCGTTGACCAAGTCTGTAAGTGTTGTGAATTTCTCTTGGTGCAGAGAGGAAATGGGCATTGTTTCCCTGGGTCTATGAACGAAAGTTCAAGAATCTCTTGTTTCAGCAAAGAAGAAAACAAGTGGGAGAATGTTGGGTTGTTATATTCTTTGCAGTGAAAGTCTAGTCAAGGTGAATCGACTAACGGTTGAAGGTCGAGGTGGATCGACAACAGTCAAGGTCAAGGTGGATCGACAACAAGTCAAAGGTCAAGGTAGTCGACCGAGTAAAGTAAAAGTTGAAGATATTGATGACAAGTCAACCAACAAGATGTCAAAGTGTGGGTGTGAGATGACCAACTAGAGACCGAATCAAGGTCGATTGGTAGTCAACTAGTAATTTGACTTGGAGTCGACTATAACAAAATCTCAAGATTTGTAGGATTTGTAGCCTATGATCTGCATGGATATGTAATAATTTTTGGGCATCAATTATTTAGGGTTTTTCCTATTGTAAATCCTATAAAGAAACATGTTGTAAGGCCGTAAAGACTAATGAAAACTATGCTAATGCATGAGTAAAGTAGGTTGTTGGTCATATAGATGTAATCTTTATTGGCTACAGGGTTGTTCTTGCGCAGGAAAGAGGGTATGATGTAAATTGTGTATTAGGTGTGAACCAAGTTTAGACATGTAACATTTTATTCATATTGAATCAGACAACAAGAGAGCAAAACTCTCAAGGAATGTTGGTTTTCCTAGTTTGGATTTCCAGGGTAAAATATCTATGTACTCTGTGATTGCTTTGTCATTTACATTCTTAATTAAATTCTTCTTCTCTTCTGCTAGGTTTAGTGTGTAAGTGTCTCTCATTTCTTGATGTATAATGCTTCACATCATATTATAATATGTCTAATTACAAAGCATGTTTCCTCAACCGTGGACACTTTCTTTTCTCATATGAACTATCACATTTACATAGCAACAAAATGCAATTTCCTTTAATGGCATACCTAGTTTCCACCTTTTAAAAACTTTTGTCGGTGTATTTTTATGTAAGAATAGAAAGAACCAAATATACAAACATAAACTACACATTTTTTCATTTTGAAACATTTAAAAAGTCCAAATAGGATTTTGAAACATTTAAAAAGTCCAAATAGGTATTTCCTCTCCCTACTAACCTTTGAAATTGGTTGTTATTTTGACTTTGGGATGTTATTTATGACATTATATTCTCAAAATGAACATCCTTAGTAATATCCCAATTAAAAACTAAATAATTGTTTAACATGTGATATTTAATATTGAATGTTTTATATTGGTAATTATCACATGATAACATTTATGTGAAAGTACAAATATAGGTTATGTAAGGTCTCTCATGACACCCACCGAGTGCGCACACACTTTGGGAAAACTTGGGGATGACTCAGGAAAGAAAACACAAGGGACATGTAATCAGTTAGACGAACGAAGACATGTGTGAGAAGGAGCACCGTGGGCGCATGATAGTGATGTGTGGCACCAAGGGGGCACACACCTTACTAGCATTGCAATGATTGATGGAGACTTGGGCTACATTTGGGAAAGGACTGGGTGACTTGGGCGTGCACCCAAGGAGTGGACCTGCCTACCTTGGAAACATGTGTGCATTGGATAAGTTGGATGACCCCATCATCACACCCACAAAGAGTCACATCGATCGGCACAAGGAAAAGGGCGCACGCCCAAGTATGGGGTGCATTGGTCCAATAAATGCAACAGTTGATGGGAACACAAGTTTGTTTTGGCGCATCGGGTTTGTGAAAGGGCACATCGGTTTGTTTGGGTGCAATGGTTCATGAAGGGATGTGACACACCCAGAGGACACAAATGTTCGTGAAGGTGATGTTTGGAGTCCATATAAGAACACAAGGGTGCCCAACGAAGGAAGGAAAGTGAGCAAGAGGGTGTAGATAGAAAGTTTGAGGCAAATTTCTAAGGTAAGGAAGAACTGAGATAGAGTTGTGAAGATGGAAGACAAGTAGCCAAAGGTGGGATGCACAAGGAGAGTTTGGGGAAGTATGAACATAGGTATGTGGAAGGCATGTTATGAGGAAAAACCAAAGTTTGTGTTAACTTGGTGAATTTTGTGATAGAGAAGGGACAACAAGTCTATGGTAGGGAGCACCACAGGGGTTGTGGAAGTGGTTGCGACAGAGATTCTTGGTGTGACAAATATGTGTATGAGTGTCTTGGTGAGGTGAGGCGAATTGTGTGACTCTTCCCAATTTGTAAACCAAGCCTATAGTGCTCATATTGTAACTATTTCACAATAATAAGACTTGGCCAGGTGTTAGGATTGTCTTGTGCCACCCGCATTATTTTTGCGTGTGTCTATTGTTTGTTTCACAAGTGTTCTCTTGGTTTCTCATGTTCTTGGATGTATTCTTAAATGACTAAGTGTTAAGTTGTTAACAAGATTGTCTAAGTATACAAGTGAGTTACACATAGTTGGAGTGTGACTCTGCTATAACCTAGAACAGAGTATGGGTATTATCTAGGTGAAGAGGCATAGTCCACACGAAGTACTCTTGGAATTTCCAAGCAACCAAGTAAAAACCCTTGCAGTGTCGCATGCCCTCAAGAGGTGCATGATCGCAAGATCTAGGTAGGTATCCTATGGGGTCATGACATGTGGTATCATAGTTGGTTTTGGTGAACAGGCTGGCTAACTCTTCACCACTATCTCAATGATAGGTGGTATCATAGAATATTTGTCTCTTCACCACTACTACAGCCAAAACAATGGTGGTGGGGTGCACTTGTTGAGAAGACATTATGGGAATAGACTTGGTGAAGGTTCGGTTAAGTGGACTGACCTATCGCAGAGACAATTTGGGCATAGACTTGGTGGTTTGGTTTGTGATAGAATTGAAGTGTCGAGTTGCGGACAAAATTTTGACTTGTGAATAGACATATGCACACCCCTTGAGCAGACTAGGCATACAGTTCTTAGGGTGAACCGAGCACTTGGGCAAGGCGAATGAATGAATGACTTGTCGCAGACCTGATCGTAGAATTTGAAGAAGTCTTGAGATGAATTCTTGGGTGACTTGGACGAACCCTTTGCAAGTATAATGAAGATACTTGGAGGTCCATCCATGGTTGGGTCGTATTTAGATCCCAAGACAAAAAGAATGAAGGATCGACTTGTTATCTTGGAAAGGAATATTGAGAAGATGACTAAAAAAATGTATCATCATGGTGAGTAGGTTCAAAATATGGAGTCTAGGATAGGAAATATGAAGTATGGGTTTAATGAATTCGTCCAGGAGTGCCAAGCAACCGCAAAATTTATTACGAACACCTTGATCGATGACCTTTAGGATAGACTCAAGAAAGCAGAGGATGCACTTGCCTCAGTCCCATAGAAGTTGAAGGACTAAGATGACACAATCACATTATTGAAATAATATTTGGCCAATGGACAGAGCTATTTTTTCATGTCGATGAGGATCACTATAAAGGAATTTGATTCATATGACAATACTTACAATGCTAAGTTTCTTGGAAACTTATATTGGGACATTGAGCAATACCTAGAGAAATTGAATGGAAGTTCAGACAAAGCCAAGGTGAATGATACAGTGATATTCTTGACAGGGAATGCTAAGCTCTGGTGGAGGAACCATGTGGAGGACTTAGCAGCTGGGAGAACCATTGAGAAGATTGAAAACTGGGCATAGATGAAGGCATCCTTGAAGCCATATTTTGTTCTCATAAACCAAGCGTGGATCACAATAAATCAATTTTTGGCTCTTAAGCACACTGGTAATATCCAAGCCTACATCAAGANATTAAAAACATTTTGAAAGAAGATATACTTTTCCATTTAATGAATGGTATACATCCATGGATGCAAATTAAGATGTGACGCTAGAACATGTAGACTCTTGCGATATCCATCATCACAATGGACAAACTGTTGGACTTTAGGGGTGAACCCAAGACAAGTCCTAGGAATAGTGAGGACACTTGTTGACCCATATATGTGTTAAGTCTGCCTTCTCCCATATATGTGTTACTTAGAATATTTTTTGTTTTATCGCGGATCTATAAGTCATTTTCATCCTTGTATGAAGTTCTGCCTTCTCCAAATTTCACCTTTGTATTATGTTTCATACATTATGTACCCATACTTAGATTATTTTTGTTCTCTCATGGGTTCACCACTTACCTATTTTCAAAGATCAAAGTTTTGTTGTCTTCAAAGTGCACCCTCTTCTTCCACCATTCTCATTTTATACCAACAATTAGAATTTTCACCACGGGTCAAAAGGAGTTCTTCGTCTCGTTCTTTATCTCCATGACCTATAAGTTCGACCGATCCTTTATACCTAGTGTATTTTAAAAGTTTTACTACATCTGCAATTTTCCATGACTTAACCAAAATCTTGAAATTCCATCATGGATATGCGAGTTCACATTGATATCATTTTTGAGTTGTGTTTACCCTCGATCCTAATTGCATTCTCAAACTTAGTCATTTTTACAATATTTCACCGCAGGCCCCTGAGTTTGCAATTACTTTATTTTTTATTACACTTACCCTTGATTCTCTGCCACTCCATGGTAAATTCTCCTTTCATCTCATCACATTATCCAATGAATATTCAATTACAGTCTTATGAAGATAACAAATACTTAAGTCTAAAAAGGTCGTGATTAACGTTGTGGTTCTCAAGATTATTGTCCATTAATTCCAAGATCATTTTGCATTAACAATTCTTTGAACCAAGGGTTTTAAAGTACTATATAGTAAATGGGATTACTTTGATAATAGTGTTTTGAAAATAGGAATTTCAAAATAGTCTGCCAACTTCAGTTAGTATGAAAACCAAAAGGAGAGAACAATTCTCTGGAGATACGCTCAATACTTTTGGACGAGAAGAAAAAAAATCCAATGGTCAATAGCCTACAAGTATTATTCGACATTGTCGCTACTAGAGAGAAATTCTAATTAGATTTGGATGTTTGGTATTGCTTCAACAGGTTGTGTCCCTGGAGTATTCGACTGCAAAGAATAAGTTGCTTGGTGTATAGATAAGTTCGATAAAAACCAACAGATAATTCAGCTTCTGGGTGAATCCCCAAATTCTTTGAGTCCTTATGTTTTTAGAAGAACTCTTAGACTTCCATAACCAAGGATTACATTTAAAGGAGACGAAGCTAAAGAGTTATTAAAGGGGGAAAATGGTGGATTTAAGCTCTTGCAAGAA
>SNQJ01S0115725.1:0-15241 GCA_010110895.2 Picea sitchensis | reverse complement strand
GAGGGGTTGTATGAATGGCTTGTTATGTTGTTTGGACTAACAAATGCCCCGAGTACTTTTATGAGGCTGATGAATGAAGTGTTGAAATATTTCATTGGCAAATTCATCATTGTATATATGGATGATATACTGGTATTTAGCAAGACTAAGGAGGAACACTTGAGACATTTAACATTGGTGATGAGGAGGTTGCAACAAGAGACGTTTTTTATTAATTTGAAAAAGTCCTCTTTCATGAAAACAAAACTCATATATTTGGGTTTTGTGATTTCTTCAAACGAGTTGAAGATAGATCCTGAAAAGGTGAAAGAAAACAGATAATGGTCGTCACTCAAGAACATCTTTGAGGTAAGAAGCTTCCATGGATTAGCAAGTTTCTATCGAAAGTTCATCATAAATTTTAGTGGGATTAGTGCTCATATGATGGATACAGTGAAGAAAAGACACAAGTCTTTTAAATGGACAGAAGAGGCTGAGAAGAGCTTCAACATTTTGAAGGAGAAAATAACTGAACAACCGATTATGGTTTTACCGGATTTTGGAAAGACATTTCAGGTAAGATGCAATGCAAGTGGAGTTGCAATTGGAGAGGTATTAAGTCAAGACAAAAAACCTATTGAATATTTCAGCGAGAAGTTGAATGAAGCTAAAAAGAAGTACTCCACATATGACAAGGATTTTTATGCCATAATTCAAGCCTTGAAAAAGTGGAGACACTATCTTGTACGGAAGGAGTTCATTTTGTATAGTGATAATCACACTTTGCAATTCATAACCAGACAAGAGAAGTTAAACCAGAGACATGCTAAGTGGATAGATTTTATGCAAAATTTCACCTTTGTCATTAAACATATTTATGGAAATCCTAACAAGGTTGTTGATGCATTGAGCAGGATAATTTTGATTCTACAAGAATTTCAAGTCAAGACCTTGGGGTTTGACCACCTTAAGGAAATGTACAATAGTGATCCAGATTTTGGAGAGGCATATGAAGGGTGTGCAAATCCTGTACTCGTAGATAGAAGCCAATGGGCCGAATATCTGATTTAGGATGGGTTGTTGTTCAAAGGATGTCAGTTGTGCATACCAAGATGCTCGATGAGGGATAATTTGTTGAAGGAAAAGAATAGTGGAGGTCTAGCTGGACATTTCGGCCATGAAAAAAAATTTGCCCAATTAAACGGTTCATATTATTGGCCAGGTATGACAACAGAGGTGAAGAAATTTGTGAACAATTGCAAGATTTGTCAGTATGCCAATGGGAAGAAACAGAACACTGGATTGTATCAACCATTGCATATTCCAGAGAGGCCTTGGGATGCAATAAGCATGGATTTTGTGTTGGTATTTCCAAGAACACAGAGAGGAAGTGATTCCATATTTGTGGTAGTGGATAGTTTTTCAAAGATGGCACACTTTATACCATGCCAAAAGACTAGTGATGCAACACATCTTGCAAATTTGTTTTTCAAGGAGGTTGTGAGACTCCATGGATTTCCCAGGAGTACAGTTTCAGACAGGGATACCAAATTTGTTGGTCATTTCTGGAGGATGTTGTGGAAAAAGTTGGGGACGGATCTATCTTTTAGTTCTGCATATCATCCGCAGACAGATGGATAGACCGAAGTGGTGAATAGAATATTAGGAGATTTGATTAGGAGTTTGTTCACTGAACATCATAGTCAGTGGGATTAGATTCTAGCACAATATGAGCTTGCATATAATGACTCAGTGAACAGGAGCACAGGGAAAAGTCCATTTCAAATCGTGTATGGAATGAATCCTAGAGGAGTGTCAGAATTAAGAGATCTAAAGCAGAGCAAATTTAGGAGTGCGGGAGACGAAGACTTCGCTGTAGATATGCAAGAACTTCACAATCAGATGAAGGAACAGTTGAAGAAGAGCAGTCATGAATACAAGCGCAAAGCTAATCAACATAGGAGGAATCTTGAATTCGAGGTTGGAGATCAAGTCCCATCTCATCTAAGAAAAGAGAGATTCCCAGGGGGAACATACAATAAACTAAAGTTGAAAAAGATAGGACCGTGTAAAATCCTGAGGAGATTTGGTGAGAATGCCTATGAATTAGAGCTACCAGATGATGTGAGTATATCGCTCATATTCAACATTGCATACATGTATCCATACAGGGAAGATAGAATCTAAGGATCAAAAGATTAAAGAAAGATCCAGTGGGAGAAACAGATGCCTATAGCGAAGAAGATGCAGATAGAAAAGATCGTAGATCAATGAGTTGGTAAGAATACCAAAAGGAAAACGTATTTTGAATACTTGGTGAAGTGGGAAGGATGACCAGTAGAAGATTCCAGTTGGGTCAATGAAGTAGAGATCCAAAAGCATGGAATATCAATTCAGGAGCTCATGGACAGGAGTCCATGAATTTTTCAGCCAAGGGAGTATGATGCAGGAGCATCTCCAGCAAAGCACGATCATGGAAGACAGTTGGGCGCACTAGCACATATTTTGAAATGTTTTGAATTTCAAAGATCAGTGTATTAATGTAATATCTGACAATTTTTTTTGAGTTATGAACATATTTAATGATCAGAGGCTGAGGCATCACATAAGATCGATGGGGAATGTAATTTTTTTTATGAATCAGATAGCAACACAGATCTGGAGCTTGCGCTCTTATCTGCCTGACTCAATATTCATTGTAATAAATGTTAACTAGTTGATAGCATTTAATTCTGATAAGATAGCATAGAGTAGTTGGAGGGAAAGGCTCTAAGAGCACCTCTTTGTATAAATCTTTGTAATATTTCCCAGTGGTGGTTGTTGATGGTTGTTGTTGGAAGGCTATTGATAGAAGATAGTCGATTAACAATGCATATGTTAAGGAGTAGTGAAGAACAATATACGAATGTATGTAAGTTTCGTTTGGATGAATATAACAGAGATATATTGTCCCAAATATGTGTTGTTATGTGTTTGTATGAATGAGTGAATGGTAGGCTTCTGTTATTTTTCAATCCTCTGTTATTTCTTGTTCTTGAATCCATGACTGTATTTGCATTGTTGAATGTGTGAGTCACTGTGAAGAGTGAATAAATTTCAATTGATTCTCTTCATTGAGCGAGTGCAAGGTGTGCATAGCGTCCGCAAGGAGTGTGTGACTGAGTCTGTTTCAACTTGAAATCTTAGGAGAGTTAGCATGAAACTTATGTGTGCAAGGAGTGCATCGACGCCCGCAAGGAGTGCGTGATAGAGTTTTAAGACTCGAAAGCTCAGGAGGGATAGCGTGATTTCAGTCACAAGAGACAGAAAGCGATTGGAGAACTGTCACAAGGAGTGTGAAGCCATCCACAAGGAGAGGTTAAGTTGTGGATGAAAATCTGTTTCAAAGTGCACACAGATCAATATTTTGACTAAGTGTCGAAGAGTTTCTTCATAAGAACAAAGAAAATCGAAGAAGTAAAGATCAGGAGAGAGAGAGGTGGAAATTCTTCAAAGGATAGAAGTCCCTAAAGTCTCGATCTAAGACAGTGGACAAGATTCGTTCTCGAGGGAGATGAATGATTCCAAACCATCAGATATGGTAAAGTTACGAGGAGGATAGTCGTGGAGCATTTCGGAACTTCAGAGCTCGTCAAGTTTGAAGACTTGACAAAAACAGAGTCGTGAAGTCTGAAGTCACGATCCAATCTCAGTTGTTGATCGTGCGAGGAGTATGTGGCAGTGGATTAAGGAATTTGGGAATCGGAAGCCCGGAAGTTCTAAGCAAAGAGACTTATATTTTCATGAAGTCATGAAACCCAAACCATAGTGGGGCTGACAAATCTGAGGAGACACGTGGTAGGAGTTCGGAGATTCGGAACAAATCGTTTAGAAAAGAAAAGATGGGAGAGTTCGGGATAACCTCGAAGCCTGAATTGACGAGGGATAGACCCGCAGTCATAGCCATGGTCACCGGGAGGAAAAGGGGGCCAAAAGAGTCGCTTTGACTCAGTATTTTAACAATACAAAACTGAGAGGTCAAGCAACCCTTTGGAGGGAAGGGGGTCTGCGTCATAAGTGGTATCAGAGTGAGTACAAAATGGACTTCTATAGGGAGAGGATTAAGCCAATATCAGAAGGAGAGGTATCATAAGCGTCAGCACAATGCCGCCTAGAAGACGTGTTGAGACACCTGTAGCCAATAGAGCTATGGAAAGGGAGATGAGATAATTATGTGCGAGGCTGGATGCCATGGAGACAACACAAAGGAGGGTGCGTGATGTTGGAGATGTCACCGAGGCATAAATCGAAGAAGTAGAAGTCAAAGAAGCAGTAGTTGAAGAAGTTGCGGAAGAACGCCTGTTAAGAGCAGTTGTCATATTGGGAGCCAGAGCGAAGATTGACATCCCTATGTATGAAGGAAATTTAGACACAGAAGAATTGCTTGATTGGATACGATAAATGGACAAGTATTTCGACTATGAGGATGTCGAAGAGGAGAAAAAGGTAAGACATGATGTCACTAGGTTGAAAGGACATGCAACACTATGGTGGGATGAACTGCAGGCTGACAGGAGGAGGAAGGGTAAATAAAATATCAAGAGTTGGGATCCAATGGTAGCCAAGATTAAGGAGAAATTCATACCCAATGATTACCAGATAAGTCTATTCAGGAGGATGAAAAACTTGAGACAAAGAGGATTGACTATGAAGGAGTACACATAGGTGTTCTACAAGTTGAACATTAGAGCTGGACAGAGAGAGAGAGACGAGGAGAAAGTTCCTAGATACATTAATGGCTTGAGATATGATACCCAGGACGAAATCAACATGGCAACAGTCAGGATAGTAGAGGATGTGTATCAAATGGCATTGAAGGCAGAAGAGAAGTTGGCCAGGAAGCAGAGTCAACAAAATAGAGGTCGAAGCTTGAACAAAGGAAAAGGAGTTTCCCAGGATAAAGAACAAAAGCCCAAGGACGAGGTGGAGAAACCACATAGTCACTCTGAGAGAGTAGTAAGTTCCTGAGGAAGACAAGGTGGTGGTAGAAGTTATTTTCCAAGAGGAAGATGAAGAGGCAGAGGAGGAGAAGTAAGGTGTTATGACTATGGAAAAATAGGACACATGTCTTGGGATTATCCCGAGAGGAAGAAAGGAGGTGAAGCTCACATTTTAGAAGCGCAGAAACAAGATGTTGAGGCAGAAGGTGCAGAGGATGGGATATCCTTGATGATGAAGAAGGTTCTTTTGAAGCAAGAGCCAGAGACTGAAAAACCAGCGCAAAGAAACAATTTGTTCATAACATCTTGCAAAACAAAGGACAAAGTTTGAAAGGTGATAATTGACAGTGAGAGCACTGACAACTTAGTATCCACGGATATGGTGAAGAAGCTAGAGCTGGAGATGACTGCACATCAGACGACGTATAAGGTCTCATGGTTGCAGAAAGATCATCAGGTAACAATCACTCAACAATGCCTGGTTGAATTTAAAATAGGAGGATATAGGGCTGAGATTCTATGTGACATGATTCATATGTATGTCTGTCATGTTTCGCTGGGAAGACCATGGCAGTATGATAGGAATGTTATTCATGATGGGAGGATGAATACATAAACCTTAGAGAAGAATGTTTGGACACACATGTTGCTACCAATTGAAGAAAAGAAGGTGAAGGATGAAGCTAGCGCGAGCATACTTCTCATGAGCGGGAAGGAACTCTTGAATGAAGTAAAGAAGGAACAAGAGATGCAGTTTGTTGTAGTGAGGAAGCCGATAGTTATCCTTACCAGTACTTCAATGGAATATTTGCTTGAGGAAGTTCAGGAACTGCTAGAGAATTTTTTTGATATTGTAGTGGATGAGTTTCCAAACTCATTGCCGCCTATCAAGAGAATCAACCATCACATTGACTTGATATCAGGAGCAAGCCTGCTGAAAAAAGCAACATACATGTTGACACCTTAGGAGAATGAGGAGGTGAAAAGATAGGTTCAGGATCTGTAAGACAAAGGATTGGTTAGAGAGAGCTTGAGTCCATGTGCAGTGCAAACTATAGTGAGCCCGAAGAAGGATGGTGGATGGAGAATGTGTATGGGCTCGAGAGCCATAAACAAAATCACCATCAGATATAGATTTCCATTGCCAAGGATGGATGGTTTTATGGATTGCATGAGGGGGGATAACTATTTTTCAAAAATAGATTTGAAAAGCGGATATCACCAGATAAGAATGAGGGAATGTGATGAGTGGAATACAACATTCAAGATGAATGATGGGTTGTATGAATGGCTTGTTATGTTGTTTGGCCTAAAAAATGCCCCGAGTACTTTTATGACGCTGATGAATGAAGTGTTGAAAGATTTTATTGGCAAATTCATCATTGTATATATGGATGATATACTGGTATTTAACAAGACTAAGGAGGAACACTTGAGACATTTAACATTGGTGATGAGGAGGTTGCAACAAGAGAAGTTGTTGATTAATTTGAAAAAGTCCTCTTTCATGAAAACAAAACTCATATATTTGGGTTTTTTTATTTCTTCAAACGAGTTGAAGATGGATCCCAAAAAGGTGAAAGCAATCAGAGAATGGTCATCACTGAAGAATATCTTTGAGGTAAGAATCTTCCATGGATTAGCAAGTTTCTATCGAAAGTTCATCAAAAAATTTAGTGGGATTAGTGCTCAGATGATGGATACAGTGAAGAAAATACACAAGTCTTTTAAATGGATAGAAGAGGTTGAGAAGAGCTTCAACATATTGAAGGAGAAAATAACTGAACAACCGATTCTGGTTTTACCAGATTTCGGAAAGACATTTAAGATAAGATGCGATGCGAGTGGAGTTGCAATTGGAGAGGTATTAAGTCAAGACAACAAACCTATTGAATATTTCAGTGAGAAGCTGAATGAAGCTAAAAGAAGTACTCCACATATGACAAAGAGTTTTATGCCATAATTCAAGCCTTGAAAAAGTGGACAAGATTCGTCTCGATCCAAGACAATGGACAAGATTCATTTCTGATGGAGACGAACGATTCCAGACCATCAAATATGGTAAAGTTACGAGGAGGATAGTCATGGAGCGTTTCAGAACTTTGGAGTTTGTCAAGTTTGAAGACTTGACAAAAACAGAGTCGCAAAGACCGAAGTCGCGATCCAATCTCAATCGGTGATTGTGCGGGGAGTATGTGGCATTGGATTAAGGAATTTGGGAATCAGAAGTCTGGAAGTTCGAAGAAAAGAGACTTAGAGTTTCGCGAAGTCATGAAACCCAAACCATAGTGGGGCCGACGAATCTGAGGAGACGCGTGGTGGGAGTTCGGAGATTTGGAATAACGTGTTTCGGAAAGAAGAGAAGGGTGAGTTTGGGGTATCTCCAAAGCCCAAATTGAGAAGGGATAGACCCGCGATCATAGTCGTGGTCACCAGGAGGGAAAAGGGGCTAAAAGAGTCGCTTTGACTCAGTATTTTAACGATCCAAGACTGGGAGGTCAAGCAGCCCTTTTGAGGGAAGGTGGTCTGCATCAGCTCACACAACCAAGGAAGGCAGATGAACAAGAGGGCATAAAGAGAAAGTCTAAGGCAAAGTTCTGAGGCAAGGTAGAATTGAAGCAAAGTTGTGAAGATGAAAGATAATTAGACAAGGGTGGGACACGCAAGGAGAGTTTGGGGAAGTCTGAACGCAAGTTTGTGGGAGACGTGCTATGAGGAAGAACCAAAGTCTATGTTAACTAGGTGAAGTCTCCAATAGAGAAGGGACAACAAGTTTGCGGTAGGGCACACATCTCAGGTGCACCGCAGGGGTTGTGGAAGTAGTTGCAACATAGAGTATTGGTGTGAGAAATATGTGTATGAGTGTCTTGGTGAGGTTAGGAGAGTCGTGTGACTCTTCCCAAGTTGTAAATCGATTCGGTAATGCTCATATTGTAATTGTTTCTCAATAATAAGACTTAATCGAGTGTTACTCATGTCTTGTGTCCCCCGCACCATTTTTGTGTGTCTCTTGTTTGTTTCGCAAGTGTTCTCTTGGTTTCACATGTTCTTGGATGTATGCTTAAATGACTAAGTGTTAAGTTGTTAACAAGGTTTTCTAAGTATACAAATGAGTTGCACAAAGTTGGAGTGTGACTCCCTCGTAGCCTAGAATGGAGTATGGGTATGCTCTAGGTGAAGAGGCATAGTCTGGAAGAAGTACTCTTGGTGTTGCCAAGTAGCCAAGTAACAATCGTCATGGTGTTGCACACCCTCAAGAGGTGCACGATCATAAGATCTAGTCAGGTGTCTTGTGGGCTCGTGACGGGTTACATTTTTTAGAAAGAGGTGTGTATATTTTTCAATCAGAAATGTCTCATATTAGACATTAGTCCACATAAATTCTCAATTAAAAGTTTTAAAAATTTTAGTAAAAACTTAAGAAAATTTTGGTTGAGAATTTTAAAAATTTTAATTTTCAACCAAAAGTTTGGTAAACCCTATAAACTCTTGGCTAAGAGTTTGTAAGATTTTCATTCAAGATGTTTACAAAATTTTAGTTGAGAATTTCACTAACTCTTGGTCAAGAGTTGGGACATAAGAAAACATGCCATGCTCAAACTCTCATTTCTACCTCTCGATTCCATCCAAATTTTGAAGACTCAGTCATGACCTCACTAACAATCTCCAACGGCCTCATATGGCAATCTCCTGTGAATTTCTAGCATCATAGTGCTACTTGTGACCTCTCCTAATCTGTGGCACACAAGAAGTACATATTTTTTGTTTAAAAAAAATCTAATAACCCCAAAATACCCTAAACCAAAAAAACTCAAGAAACCTTAAATGCAAAAATCCCTTGAAAATGTAAAAATGTAAAAGCCTAAAAATAATACATCTTAAAACCTCAAAGTTTTGTTATAAAAAATAAAAAAATAAAAAATCAATAAACCATGGTTAACCATAGTTTGTTGACCAAAGTTGAAGATGTTGATTTTTGTTTTAAATTTTTTTATCAATTAATTATTAAAAATTAATAATCTTTCACATTTTCAAAGAAATTATAGGCACTATTAAAATACAAAAATACTATAATACTATTTTTTTAATTCTCTTGTTAAGAGGATTAAAAAATTATACAACCCACATGACCAACTATGATCAACACATGACTTTGATTATATCCCGTAAATTTGATTATCCTTAAAAATACATAGTGGCAAACCATATTCAACTACAATTAATTAAACATTGTTAAATGTCAATTTAATAACATTTACTATACTGTTAACCTTTACACTATATTAAAAAGAATTAAACATATCAATTTAATAACATTGACTATACTACTAATCTTAACAACTAGATTGAAAAGAAAACATGGCCAACATACTTTCCATCATTACTAACATTATTTAAAATTTATTATTTTGCTTTTTTATCATATTTAGTTTATTTATTTTTTTATGTTTTTCTTTCAAAAACAATTATAATCATACTTTACAAGTGGAGTAGATGTTGATTGTTGTTGATCCCATGGCAATGTTCAAAAGAATCCAAAAAAAACTCCAATATGTAGTTACCTTTAAAAGCGTATTAAAACCATCCAAAAAAATCATGAAAATCGACATGTTATCATGAAAGTCGACATGTTTTTACCTTTAAAAGCATATTAAAAAAATAAAATCATGAAAATTGAGGCAAGTTTGCAAAGTTGTTATTTTAGATTTCCCAAAATTATTTAAAGATTTCCTTCTAAAATAAACAAAACAAATAATTTTTTAGTTATAAATTTAATTGATTTTTTTAATAATAATTTTATTAATTAATCTATTCACGATTATATGTAAAAATGATAATTTTTAAAGTTGATAATGTTTTTAAAAAAATTGTTTTAAAATTTAAAAAAAAAAATTATTACAATGATTATAATTTTGTAAATTTGCCATTTATCCATTTAAAGCTTTATTTTATAACTTTAATATATTTTTGTATCATGTAAAAATTAAACAAAATAAAATTCACTAAAATTATAAAATAGGGACCAGGGAAGTAGAAGCGGGTGGGGTTCTCATCAACCTTAGAGGAAAATAAAATGTTTATATGCATGGAATCTAAGAATTCTTTCCAATAATCGTGTCTAGGCTTATGTCATCTTGCAAGGTTTAAGGCTTCCTTGACATTCAGAATTTGACTGTGGTTGGGGACTTGAAGAACACCATTTGACATATGGTTTTGGAAACAAATCCTATGGATTTCAAATTAGATTGGTGTTTATTTGAATTTAGCAAGCCTTATCCTGCATTCTGGAAGCGAGATTTTTTCATGTGCTATATGAAAACAATCAAATTGTAGATTATTACGCGAATAAAGCTACACATGAAAATGGGGGGACCATTGTTATTAATGGCAAGGCTCATTTCCAACCAATTTTATAATGACATATGTGCCCTCACGAAATGTCAATTCGAAGGGGCACTTGGCTCCTTTTATGAAGTACAAGTTTCAAGTTATATGACATGGGGTGGCACGATGGCTCTCATATCGCACACCTAAGTTATACTATTGTTGCAATTATGAAACATTAAGACTATGTTGTAATTATGAAACATTAAGCATCTACTCACATGATCGAGGTGGGATTAAGAGTATGGATCTAGATGTAGTTGTTTGGGGATTTTGTCTTTTCATCTTTCGGTTTGGGCAGGCAAGAGTTGGGGTGGTTTTTGGCCCGGTGGATTTCTTGTTCTTGGTGTGGTTCTCAGCTTAGTGGTATAAAGTTTCTTGGTTCGAGGGTTTGGTGGCTCCAAGAAATAGCGATCCATACTTCTACTCTCTCTTGGGTGAGTTGTTGTTCTTATGTTATTTCGCTCTGCATTTCCTAGACTTGAGGGCTTGCTCTGCTTATAGTCTTGCTTGTTTAGTGGAATATCTTTCTAGTGGGGTGTTGTTTGGCGTGGGGCTCTCCCATCTTGGCTCTAGTGGACTAGTTTGGCTTCTTAGAAGTCGATCTGTTGTATCACGTGGGGATTTTAATTGAGTTTCATGCAAGAGGGGCATATTTTCCTTACAACCTTCCTCCAACAAGCAAGTGGTTCAGGTTTTTAGGTCTGAATTCGGGGTCTTCGCTCACCCTTTCCCTAAGCAATTCTCTCGCATAGATTTGTTCTTTGGGGTTCTCATGGATTCGAGGAATTAATTCAAGAATTCCTTCGAAAGTAAAAGGGTACAATTGAAGGCAATAATTCTCCAATACAATTGTTTTCCAAGAAGTTATAGGACCACGAAACAAACACAAAAACACAATTTGATATTGTCATGGGCAAACTGGTTCAGCAAAAGAGGCATATTAGCAAGCTTGAAAAAGAATGTGAGGCTCTTGTTGATGTTTGTGGTAGCATCAAACCGGTACTTCCACATTGGCTTGTGTCTAGCATGTGGAAGTTGTCGAAAATATTATATTCTTGAGTTTACTTTAGTTAAAAGGAATTAATGAAAGTAAAATTGCAATATTAGTGAATTGAGTTATTTAAAGGATATGCATAGCATGCAACATGTAATTTAAATCTTAAGTGAGTGTGAGAAGTAATCTCAACCATAGATCACTTTGAAGATTAGAAATATATTATAACTAATGATTATAAAAGCAAGGCTAGGGTGAAGGAGGAATACACTTGTGTTGAGAGAATCGACACAGTCGAGACTTTGAGAGGAAGTCACTTTTGATGAAAGATCAAAGTGAGAGACTTTTAACTACAGGTCGAGGTCGAGAGACTTTGGTGAGAGACCAAGTTTGAGGATAGAAAATTACTTTTGTTAATGTGAGGAGTGTAGGATCAAAGAAGGACTTTTTCTTACACTAGAGTGAGGAGATCTCACAGGTTGGGTGAAGAGGTTTCATCCAAGTGTTGATCAGAGGGTTGGATCACAAAGGACCGTGATTCAAGATCTTGATAGGTGGAGAATGGCTTCCATCTAGAGGTCATACAGGTCAAGGAGGAGAGAGAGAGANGGTACTTCCACATTGGCTTGTGTCTAGCATGTGGAAGTTGTCGAAAATATTATATTCTTGAGTTTACTTTAGTTAAAAGGAATTAATGAAAGTAAAATTGCAATATTAGTGAATTGAGTTATTTAAAGGATATGCATAGCATGCAACATGTAATTTAAATCTTAAGTGAGTGTGAGAAGTAATCTCAACCATAGATCACTTTGAAGATTAGAAATATATTATAACTAATGATTATAAAAGCAAGGCTAGGGTGAAGGAGGAATACACTTGTGTTGAGAGAATCGACACAGTCGAGACTTTGAGAGGAAGTCACTTTTGATGAAAGATCAAAGTGAGAGACTTTTAACTACAGGTCGAGGTCGAGAGACTTTGGTGAGAGACCAAGTTTGAGGATAGAAAATTACTTTTGTTAATGTGAGGAGTGTAGGATCAAAGAAGGACTTTTTCTTACACTAGAGTGAGGAGATCTCACAGGTTGGGTGAAGAGGTTTCATCCAAGTGTTGATCAGAGGGTTGGATCACAAAGGACCGTGATTCAAGATCTTGATAGGTGGAGAATGGCTTCCATCTAGAGGTCATACAGGTCAAGGAGGAGAGAGAGAGAGAAGAAGTAGTCGTAGGTGGGTTTCAGAGAACAAAAGCCACAGGAAAAAATTGGATCGTACGGAGCTTTCCGTACAAAATTTTTGTACAGATACGTGATTCACAATGGGTCGAATTGTGTATATACGCAGATCACAAGAGGGAGAACCGTGTATGCCTTGAGAAACATGCTAGAATAGGTCTTACAACAACACAGTCTAGTTTCCAGGTTTGTTTGCAATGTATAATTCTTTCAATGGGCCATTTTCCCTATTACGGGAGCCCTGATTTGACCTTAATAAAATCATCTTTGGATTGGTTTTCCCTCCAGGGTTTTTTCCCAAGGGTTTATACCCGAAAATATTGGTTCTTATGTAATATAAATCTTAAATCCGAGAAATATTGGTGAGAAATAAGGGTTTACACAGATCTGAGATCAACTTTTAATCATTGGTGAGACAATACAGGATGTTGAGTTGGTGAATGTAGCGTTGAGACGTCTTCCAAAGTCTTGGGAACCTTTTGTGTAGGGGATCTTTGCACGAGAGACAGTGCCAGGTTTTGATAGACTATGGACCGATTGTATTTAGGAGGAGACTTGGTTAGAGTCTAGGGATGGTTTGAAGAGTAGCCATGATGAGAACTTTTCTCTTGCCATCTAGGAAAGGGAGGGAAAGTTCAGGAATATTGCCAATGGAGATTCTATCGCTCAATATGGAAAGAAGAAGAAGGACATGAGCAAAGTCAAGTGCTTTTCATGTCACAAGTTTGGACATTATGCAGGGCAATGTTTGTGCATGAAGAAGGGGGGAATGAAACACAACCAGATGTAGTTGTGTTGGCAAAGGCTCAAATGGACACGTTTTCCAAGAAGTTTGAACATACAGAGTTATTACTTGTTTCCCGGACTTCCATGGGAACTATATCAGATGGTGCATAGTTGATAGATAGTGGAGCCATGTGTCATATGACAGGAGCACGAGAGGCGTTTGAGAACTTCATAGAGTCTGACTCAGAGATGCATGTGGAACTTGGTATGGGGACCAAGCATTCAACGAAGGGATCTGGAATAGGGCCATTCCAGATGGATTCATGAGATGTTTTGAGAGTACATGATGTGCTATGGGTGCCAGAACTCAAGAAGAGTGTGATTTCAGTCTTAGTGATTGAGAAGAAGGGCTATGAGGTATTATTTTAAGATGGATAGGAACTCATCATGCCCAGAGGATCTATCTTAGACAAAGCAGTTGTCTTTGGAGTTAGAGAGAGCAACTTGTATAGGCTAAAGGCCTAGTCTATGCAAGCAATGGCAAGTAGCAGAGTGGCAGAGAATAGGCAACAGGTAGCTCCAAAGGTTGAGAAACTTAGAGGGAGTCATCCTTTAGGTTAAGGTGGGAAGGAGCATCCTTCCAAGTCTGTGAAGAAGGAGTTGTCATGGTACAGTATGGCCATGTAGGATGTTCAGGAGCATGAGACTTCTAGGAGCATGTTCAGAGGCAGTGAGTCTTCGGAGACAGGTCAGACCATCATGGTAGGGATAGCTTCTATGTCATAGGGAGCATCCAATCAAGTATATTGGAGAGTAGGCATGGTAGCAGATCTGGTAGCGAATATTGATCCAACTCCAGGTGGGAGAAGTACCTTCCTCGTTAAGAGGGAGTGATGTGTGTGGTATCATCGAACATGTACTTATACATTGTCTTGTGTCTAGCAAGTGGAAGTTGTCGAAAATATTCTATTCTTGAGTTTACTTTAGTTAAAAGAGATTAATTAAAGTAAAATTGTATTTATTAGTGAATTGAGTTATTTAAAGGACATGCATAGCATGCAACATGTAATATAAATCTTAAGTGAGTGTGAGAAGTAATCTCATTCATAGATCACTTTGAATATTAGAAATAGATTGTAACTCGTGATTATAAAAGCAAGGCTAGGGTGAAGGAGGAAGAGATTTGTTTTGAGGGAGTTGACACAGTCGGGACTTTGAGAGGAAGTCACTTTTGATGAGAGATCAAAGTGAGATACTTTTGACGAGAGTTAGAGGTCAAGAGACTTTGGTGAGAAACCAAGGTTGAGGATAGCAAAGAAGGACTTTTGCTAGTGTGATGAGTGTAGAAGCAAGGAAGGACTTTTGCTTACATTAGAGTGAGGAGATCTCACAGGTTGGGTGAAGAGATTTCATCCAATTGTTGATCAGAGTGTTGGATCACAAAGGACTGTGATTCAAGATCTAGATAGGTGGAGAAGGACTTCCATCTAGAGGTCATATAGGTCAAGGAGGAGAGAGAGCAGAAGCAACTGTAGGTGGGTTTCAGAGAACAAAATCCACAAGAAAATGTTGGATCGTATGAAGCTTGTTGTACGAACTTTTTGTATAGATATGTGATTCACAATGGGTCGAATCGCGTATATACGCAGGTCACAAGAGGTCAAATCATGTATGCCTCAGGAAACATGTTAGAACAAGTCGTAGAATAGCATAGGAGTTTCTAGGTTTGTCTGTAGTGTATAATTCTCTCAGTGGGCCATTTTCCCTGTTATGAGAGCCCTGATTTGACCTTAATAAAAGCATCATTGGATTGGTTTTCCCTTCAAGGTTTTTTTTCTAGGGGTTTATACCCCGAAAATATTGGTGTTTATGTGTGCTTGATTTGGTTTCCTTGTTTATGTTTCCGCTATGTGTTTAGTTGATTACTCAGTTATGCTTTTA
>SNQJ01S0115724.1:12698-24096 GCA_010110895.2 Picea sitchensis | reverse complement strand
GGGGATCGCACCCGGCCTGAGCCACACCAACCCTTAACATGGTTGGATTTTTTGTCCCCGCAGGTTTCGAACCGATGACTTTAACATCACGGAGTGGCTTAACAACACACTCCGTCACCGACTGTCCTACACCTCGGGGACTAGATTTTATAGTAACATTATTCAAATTATTGATTCACATTATATATATTTATATTATTGATATAATAACATTATTCAAATTCTTTATTCAAATTATTGACATTTAATAAAGTATTCACATTATATATATTTATATTGTAGAATAATGATAACAAAAATAAATTGAATATGAAATTACTAAATTAGTAATAGATATAATATTTATGAAACTATTAAACTAAACTAGCCATAAAATATATAACAACAATAATTATATATACTATTATTAATTTATTAATTTAGTCTTGTTATAAGGGATTAGGATTATACTGTTCATTCAATGTTTTACAACAAGGTTAAATTTACTATGAAATTTTAATATTTAATGATTTTTTAAATTAGTAGATATACTACAAAATGTTAGTCATTAATGAATCATTAAAATAATAAATAAACTACAAATTGGTGGCAATTAAAGATAAATAATGAGATTCCAATGATCTAATTTTTTAATCAGTTGTATGACTAATTAAATTAGTAAGTGTACTACAAATTGATGACAATTAATGACTAATTAAACTTGTAAAATACTACAAGAGAAGGAATAAAATTAGAAAATTAATGACTAAGAGAGATGCTACTAACATTTAGTTGGATTATAAAGAATTTCAAATGTAACACTATTAATTCTCTCTCAAAAAAATATTAATTTGTATGCATGTTTTAGTCATTTTTTTGCAATCATAAATTAGTCATATTTTACTAGTGAATTAAGAAAATTTATATCCTCACCAAAACAACCCTAACACTCTCCCTAATAATATCCACTCTCCCTAATAATATCCTTTGATGCATATTTATATTGACATGTAAAGTTTAACATTTTTGGAAGTATAACTATTTTAGGTGTGTTTAGGTACTAAATGACTATTTTAGGTGTGTTTAGGTACTAAATGAGGGCTTGAAAACCTAAACCCATCTCACTTGGTGCCATATCATTCATATGTATGAACTTCACTATATGTATGAACTTCACTGACACCATATAATTTGGATCATGTATCTACATAGTTGGATCATTCTAGAAAAATGTTGAGTTACTTTGATATTATTCAGAAATTTTTGGTATCCATATAAGAACTTCTCATAAATGAAAGGAAAAATAAAAAAATCATTAAACCTTACAACTTTTAGAATTTTTTTATCTTTGAGTTGCAAGTCAAAAAATGATAAAAACATTTATTTTGTGATTTGATTTTTAACTTCAACATAAGAATGGTGACTCATCACTATGAATCTCCTCCTATGCATAATGTCAACAAAAACATGGGTAATTGGGAAAACCCCATGATATATCTCATTCAACATTTCTAGATTCTTAAAAAAACAATCTATAGACTCTATTGAATTCCTCAAACAACTTCATTTTTTTTCTAAGTTAGGCTACACTATTTTAGAATCCTCCCATGTTCCATCAATAATAAGAATATTAATGTTCCTTCGAAATATATCTTTAATGATGGTATAGATGATAATAATAGGCTACATTATGAGAAAACTATTATTCCCTATGAACTCCTAGCTCCACCCGAGGTGGAGGAAGAGGGTGAGGAACGAACCATGGAAAATGATAAATAGGCTCATGTGTTAAAACATATATAAAATTTTAGAATTTATTTAGTATACACACAAGTGCATTAGATGGAGATGATTAATTAAGAAAACTATTAGTATACTAACCTCACCATTGGTGATTATTTAACCATGAGCACACTCACATATGGAAGGAATGCTTGTACTAGCCCTTATATAAAAAAAAAATTGTGAATCAATAAAACATAAAATTTTCACATTACAAAAAAAAATTAAATCATTAACTTTACTTTTACATAAACCAAGCCTATTTCTAGGTGGGGTTTATTGTGCTAAACTGAATGCATACACACAAAAATGAATCAATTTTAATATCACCATAATAAATTAAAATATAACATAGAAATATGTTTCATATATATATGTTAAAGATACAAGTTTAAACACATGAATTTATTTTCAAATGAGGATACTTAAATCTACCTAAGTGTATCCTCTCGCCATGTGGGGAGGTAGGTGTGTTGGAAGATTACTCTATAACACCTTATTTTCTAAACCTATGATTTTGTGTAATTAATCATGAATTATGATTGCCATGCAATGGCATAAAAACATTGTAAATGTATTATTGTTTGATTTAAAATTCCAACCAACTCATTGTGGGGAGAAGCCTTGAAAGTGTTGGCCATGATACCACTAGAGGAAAGGGTGAGGAAACCTATAGAGGAGTTCATCATGCTAAATATGACCCAAACCTCCTTGCTGATAATATTTGATATTCATCTTATTTTCCGCATCCCTAATTTCAAGGAAAACTAGTTAATGAGTAAGGATGGTGGTTGGACAACCCACTACCCAAAATAAATCTAAGTATGGGAGATCAGGATAGGACAGCTAAAAATGTCATCCAAAGGTACCACAGGGTACCATTCCTGTAGATCAATTTGACCCACGGGTTTCCTTCTGATAGAAGACATGGGACATGTTGAGAACCTTCCCAAGTGATGCATGCAAGAGAAGCACGCGAAGGTAGATAGGAGATCAAACAACAAAGTTTTAAGAGAGGGAGAACTCAAGTGAGTTTGGATTGGAGATATAGGATGGATTTTGAAAATCACAATAACAGAAAAAGAGTTGGAGCTTTAAGCCTTAGATGGAAGAATTCAGAGACTCGACCTAAGCTAGGAAGGTTGCGAGCTTGATACTGGGAAGGTATATGACAAACCTCGTTAATTCCTGATTTAGGTTGATGTGAGGACATCCTTACCATAGAGGTGTGAGGGAGAGTGTCCTTCAGAAGTTGTTGAGAACCAGAGAGAGGAGGGATTCCCTAGTGGTATCATGGATTGGAACGGGGGTGGCATGCTGCTGAAGTGATTGAACATGTAGAGCCTACGGTTGGGTGGAAATGAAAACACCCACAGTCAGTTGGCTAGCTATAAACTATAACAAATAAGTGTCCCTCACTCTATGTAATTTGATTGATAAGAAAGAGTATGTGCCTTGGATTATATAGTAAATTTACATGCATGATTAATGGGTCTCCTATAAGAGGGAACTGGATTTAAAGGTCAATAAATGAATGCCAACGAATTAATGAAATAACTCCAAAAGGAGTAATGAATTAATAATTAATCCTATGTGTATAAAGATCAGGAAATGCATATAAAATCCGACGTTGTTCCCCTCTCCTTGATGTCGTTGATTTGTGGGATATTCAATCCCATTTGGATGTTGTTGATGGGCGAAAATGACCATCCATCAATTGGAAGAACGTGTTCGGTCCGGGGTTGTCTAAATAACCCAAGCCGTTTGGTATAACTCGTTTTGACGGGTTTAATGGCTCCGTTGGCCAATCTAAAAGTCCTAGAAGAAATAAATAAAGGAAATAAAAGAGCTAACTATTAAATAACCACTTAATATATATATGTACATAAATATATATAACTATTGTAGATAACATTTAAACAACAGATCTACCTATCTTATTTATGTGCATGATATACAAGTTGCGAGTTTTAATCTAAACTCACGAAAATCTATGTAAAGATGGTTGCTTTAACAAAAGCAGATAAAGAAAACACATAAACTATTTTTTGTTTTCTCTTTATTAATCTAAGATTAAACTGGAAAAGACATTATGAAACAGGAGTATGTGGACGGTCAAAGCCAGACCATATATTAGAGTTTTGAATACAAATAAACGACAGAAATAAATGAACTAACCTATCAATGAGTTAATCGACATGCATCCAACATATGTATAATAGAGAGTAATAGAACTGACCTATCAGAGAGATGGTCTGCGATGAACTTGAAGCTGTGCAGATAAATGCAAAACAATATATTGTCTGTTGAATTTTAATGACATAATGATGAGATGGAAATAATCGTTGTGGTATTTGTGATTCAAAGCAATTACATTTAAGATAAAACTAACTGTAACAACATATTTGTAATCATTCAACAAATATTTGTGATTGCAAGCAATTACATTTAAGATAAATCTAACTGTAACAACATGTTGTTAATCATTCAACAAAATTAAAGAAAAATCTTATCATTTGTGTTGAACGAATGACCACTCTTTTCAATATCTGAAGTATCAAAATGTGGACAGTATTTTAAAGAGATTATCCCAATGCCATAATATATTGTGAAGACAAAAGCTATCAACAAATATTAATTAATTAGGATAAACAAACCATAAATGAAAACAACATTTATAGAGAGCTAAAGACGAAATGTAAATATATGTTCCGTCCAAATTCGTGAAAATCTTGTCCACCTTCAACCCCGGGCCACTATATCTTCATTACAAAAAATACAAGTTTTTAAAGGGTTCAGAAAAGCTAAAAGTCTTATCTTATGAGATAAGATTAAATCTCCACAATCATCTACTGATTACAAAAATACAGGGGAATATAACCACCCCAGATCACACTAAATATCTAAAAACTAAAAGAGTTTGTTCCTGTTTACACAAAAATAATCCATATATATGGCTAATAAGCCCAAAAATTCTTCATATCATTTGATCACCATAAACTGCCAGATATCCTGAAAGAAAAATATGAAATAAAGAAATTCAGATATTCATTTAACCAATATTTTCCAAATTTCGAATAAGAATAGACTGGCTACATAATTTGTTGATTCTGTAGCTAGTCTTATTTAGCAACGAAATCTAATTTATTCTATGAACAAGAATGTGACACAATAAAAACAAATCTTTACCTTTAACTGGAAAATCAAATCGATTCACATGATCTCAGAATTGATCACTGTTGTTACACTCTCGATGTTTTTTAATATGATGTTCCCTATTGTTTTCAAACGTTTTCCTTGTCTCTGTACAATGGACTTGAGCCTATGATTTTCATCTGTTAGGGGTTCGACCTAATCAGTAAGGGTTTTGATTTGTGATTGTAAAATGGGTATGTCTGCATAATATTTGTCAATCCAGAACAGACAAGTTTCACATTGTGAATCTGTGACAACCGTTTGAGAATACCCATGGTTGTGTGCCAAACTGTGTCCACTGTTGCCTTTAGGTTTGTTATCAAACTTGATACCTAGAAATCCTTGACTGTGCTTCAAGAAGGGTGGCAAATTATCCACGAAATTGTAAGCCTGGTCGTGATCTGCTTTAAAGGAAGAAGGGTCTTCTTCGACCAAGAATCTCTCGATCTTCGAATCTGAGCTTTCATAGATCTCGATCGTTTTGATTGAGCTCACATGAGCGTTTGGTTTATTTCGTAGTTTCCTTGAGATCAACCTACTTTCCCTTTTATTTTTAAAACCTAAATTGATATCACCTTTAGATGGCTTGCCCGCAGGTCTGTTTGCGTTCTCAGCAGAGGCGTTAGGACGTGAGCGTTGTTCATGGGTCTGCTCAGCAACTTTTGGGTCGAGTATAGGCTTACTAAGGGTGGCTATAACATAGGCCTGTGTAGATGAAGGGACCGCTTTGGCAGGGACCAAAGTTTCCTCTATCATGGGTTTGTCAACCGCTACAACATTAGAGTTAACGAATCCATTTTGGGTTTGGAAGGTGTTCCAGTCATCATTTTGTAACTTCAATTGATGTATCAATAGTATCTTTATCAAGCCATGGTGGAATAGGCTTGAATCCAATTGTTGTCTCTTGTACCTCTTTGCCATTTTATACAGGCTTCTCCACAGGTAATAGGGCATATTTAATTGAAACCCGATGAAAATCATTAGAAAACGTATATGATATAGAAAAACAAAACCAAAACGGCCTTCACATGTCATGAATTGTTTCAAGACTTGTAGCAAACCATGCCACTAGGTTTTCAATAGGGACATCAGCATACCTTTGTCACAGTAGTTGATTTTTCGAGATGTGAAGAAAAGGCTCCAAGGAACCTCCTCGACCTTGGTGTTTTTGAACCACTTCTTCCCACTCAAAGGAAGACCTGTTGCTTGACCTAAAAATTCTTCTGTGACCTCAACCTGAATGTCTCCTACCTTGGCTCGGTATCCATCAAAAGAAAGGGCGAATTCCTGAGAGGTTCGCAAGTTAAAACCCTAGAATTTCTCAAGAAAGACAAGCCAATCTTGACCCTCGAGATCCTCCCTTGTATCATCACATAGGAGTAGGGTCTGAGAGCCATTGGGTTCAATCCCGACGACTGCGTATATGGGGATACAAGAGCCAGACAATAAAACACAGTGAGTAGGGAAGGTTTCTAGAAGAAAACCAGAGCGACATTTCAGACCCAAAACTCATCAATACCCTAGCACGTATGAACAGAGGTTCTTCAATACCAAATGAAAGGTGTTTCGTGAAATGAATGCCAAGAGTACATGCGAAACCCAAGACTTAGCTCGAGGTGATGGGCTTATCGTTGTCGGACTGCCACCTCCCACAGGCCACGACCAGGTGCATTAAATTTTATCATTGCGCAACAAGGTGGGTTTGGTTTCTAAAGTTTAGGAGAGGGAAAATTTATAAACCAAAATGTAATGAAAAGGATAGGCATAACCAAGAGCCACAAAAACATATATCATGGTTTAAATCAAATGGATCATTGGTGATTCGAATAAAAAATCAAAACATGCTTCACCTTTGAGGAGTCAATAAAGAAAGTGAGCTTCATAGCAAAAAATAATCTTTATTAACAAAACTGTAGGGCCATCCACATTTCATAAGCTTTATATAAAGAGGTAAAAACTTTGTTCATGCTTTCAGTCATGAACAAAGCATGAAAACGAAAATACTAGGAATAACCAAAAGATCACAATTGTAGTTTCAAAAATTTCTTATGAAGAACAATAATCTTATGACCCCCAGGTAGGCAGTTAAATGCTTAAAAAAGTTGAAAATATGTGGGGCTGCCAACAGATGCCCAACAACAGGATTATCACTTGCTAGTAAATTGTGTAAAAGAGCCTAAAGGAAATTGAATTGTGTTTATTAGAGAGGAATGAAAAGATTTAATCCTCTTTCAAAGAATGGGTGGGTTACCCATTGAGATCCATATAATAACTAGCGAAACTCAGTAGTCATTTATTCCTAAGTTGGAATTGATCTCAACCATTCATAGATGGAATAGTACCCACCTTCATATCATAGTTTCGAGGCGATCTCATTCATCGAGTTTCGTAACCAAGCAAAAGAGAGAGTTATGCATCCTGGGACACTAGAGCACCCGACCCCAGATGAACTCTAAGTCCAATCCCCTTAGATGTCTTGACACGTCGATGTCTAGGGACCAAGGTTCCATCTTCTGGTTCCATGCCTTGTTACATAATCGTGAGGGAGAGAGGGATGGTGATGTCATATTGACGTAGTATGCTAGACTAGCGACCATGGTGTCACAGGTTGACTCCTATCCACATATGGTTGCAGGAGAGAAGAGAGTGGACCCCTGTTAAGCTTAATATTTTGGGAGAGTCCCTTAAAAATCTAAGCCATTAGATCTGGGAAGCAACAGATCTTTTCCATTAAATAAAATTGTGTAATGATCTCCATCGTATTTCTGGGTATGGAAAATTCTAACTAGGTAGCGTAGAACTGACCATCGATCAGATTCGTGGATCGAATATGGGTTGTAGATCTTACGTGATCGTAACCTCATGATAAGTGTGATTAACGATTTCATAATTATGGGGTTAGTTTAATTAACCCCCTCATAATACTCGACACCAGAATATATACAAACCTACATCACTAGTAAGGTCTGACTCTCGGTACCCGGTGGCAAAGTGGAACGCAACAAGTGGTATACCTGCCACAACAAGGAAAGGCCACATGTAACCCTAAGGTGGTACCACATGTCACACAGCTTTGGAAGGATCATACAAGGACCCGTGGTGAAAATGAGTGCTATGTGTCAAGTGGTATGAGTGTCACGTGTCATACCACATGTGTTACAACAAGTTTTTCCTCAACCCATGCAACTTGCTCAGAAGGCCTTTCCATTTCCCTATGAAGACTTGAAGTCCCCTTTTGCACTTCCCAGAGCCAAAAAATCATATGTTTCCACATAAACGCTCCATACAAGTTATACAACATCCATATACGCAGGTTGCACCACTACAGCCGGTGTACAACAAGTTTGGTGCTCAAAATTAAAAATTATGTTGGGTTTCCATGTCACATGACGAGATCCATGATCCTTGACCTTCCATATAATAGAAATGTTCTGACTCGACCCTTCAGTTCCATTTGAAGGCTATAAATTGGGCCATATCCAAACCATGGAGGAGGAGATAATTCAACTTTTGAAAGCAAAGATACTCTGGAGAAATTTTCACTTCACATTGAGTCTGCATCCCTTTGTCCTTTAAATTTCGAACACATTGTTTATCCCCCAAGATCTTCCCTCTTTGATGGAGAACCTCATTGTCTCTCTTATATGAGCTTTCCTTTGGTGGAGGATTGAAGTGGTGGAGGCCCAGCTGGAAGGGACTTAGTTTCTCGGTTCAAAGACATGCCGACACAGAAGTTTCTCACTTATACACTTTTGTTGATCATCTTTTAATAGAAATACTCTTTTCTCGTCCAATTGATATCTTGCAAATATTTAAATTCTTATTCCATGGGAGTATTTGTAATGAATGTTAATATATTGTGCTATTGCATGTGCTAAAATTATATATTATCACCATATGCTTGTGTATCTTGGTTTTTGAGGACAAGTTGTAGGTATAAGGCTTTGATTCATGTGCTCAACAATGGTCTTCATCAAACGTCTGGATGAGGTAGGCTCTTCATCTTGTCTTGTTGTGGTATTTTTCTATAGTCATTCCATTTGTGTTGGTTTACCCCATGCCATAGAGTGATTTTCCTCATAACAACATGCCATTCCACATGTCCACAATTCCATCTAATCTCGGACCATGCATGAGTTAGGAAGCAAAGAATTTGGTCTCCCGGGGACCCAATGTCCTATTTCCTAGTAGCCACATGTCATAACATGAATCAAGGAAGGTGGAAGCCTATGAAAAAACCACGTTTTCTGAGTGACCAACACATATCGGATTGGGTTATTTGGGTATGTTGAAGGACAGGTAATTCAGATGGCTAGTGATCTGATATGATGTCAGCATACATCACATGACCTATGCATGATGCACAAGTGTTAGCACCTGACATGGCGAGACAAGTGCACTATGATAATATGTACCCCATGCCATTTCATGTGGGAAGGTCATGTGCCACTCAGAGGAGATGCTACATCTCACACAGATTTGACATATTTGGATGATCTGGATTCGTAAGGTAGATGAGTGTCATGTGTCAAGTGGTATGGGTGACATGTGTCATTCCAAGTGCCATGCCACATGTCATGCCAAGTCATTCTATGGCATGACGTGTCTGCAAAGGATTCATTGAGGTTTTCAAGCGTGGGTCATGTTGAGGCAAGCATCTGTAGGATGGCGCCATTAATTATCGACCGTTAGATCTAAGGGGTGTCAATTGGACCTTAGACTATCGAAGAGTTTTGATGTGTGGAGAATTTGAAGGGTCTGGTATCCTAGTGCCCAATGGCTACATGTCACACCATGGGTAAATATGGGTGGCATTTTGAGTTAGAGATCTGTGTACAAGGTGCTAACTCATACCATACTAGGGTATGAACCAGCTTAAGTAAAGACTGAAGAGCCGACACCCCAGTGCCTGATAGTCTGGAAGTCCGACATGATGTGGGATGACATCACTTAACCAAGGCACAATGGACAAGTGGTTCCATATGATGGGTTGTTGTACCCTAGGCACCAAATCACATCGGACTAAGGATTTCAAGGGTTATGTAATACGATAAGGGCTACAATTCCAGGACCCGATAAGCCAAGGGTTGGGTGGATGAGGTGGCAAGTGCCATGAAAAAGTCCATATTAGTTCCATGTCCTCATAGGGATGACATATCATGACATGGAAGTGCCACATCAAATGGATATGGGTAATGTGGAGCCAYGTGGGTGTCATGTGGCATTATAATGGAGATATACTTAAAGATTTAAAAATCCATAACTTCCAATCTGGAGCTTGGATTTGAAAAAAATTATAGTCACTGGAAATATCTCGAAGATAAAAAGATGATGGTTCCCTTTTGAATGGGTTCTTAGGTGGTTGAAGGAAAGAAAAAAAATGGATACCTCGTCCCTTTAAAGGATACTAAGGGGGTTGGGTGTGTTGCAAAGTGGTATCAAAATAGACTACAATGCTAGGCCTTGATGGGATAGAGATCAATCATAGGAATAATATAATAAGACATAGATGAGCCTGTTTAGAGGAGCTTCTTTGCAATAAAAACCATGTTTATTATTTGTATGATTTCCTTGAGGAGGAGGACAACAGATTGAAATTGCACCTTGGAAATGCAGCCCAATGTATTTTAGCAGAGGGATTATATTTTCCCTCTGTCAAGTTGATAACTACTCATAAAAGAGTGGGGATATGTTGATGGGAATTAATGGTAAGATATGAATGTGAATGGAAAAAATTATGTTATGAAGGTGCTTGAGACCAAACAAGGGACGTGAGCTAATTTTTTTGGATAAGTATAATATTTTCTATCTGTTAGGGTAGGCAAAGTCTCTTTCATTTAAAATGGCTGATTATACAATGGTTAAGACCCTTATGGAAAAAAATCTTTTTGCTTAAAGAAAAATGTTGGCAATTTCAGTTAACAGAAAGCAAATTAGCGTATACTTGTCATTGATGGCAAGTACAGTTGTGGTTGCAGTGATGACAATAACAATGAATAGCAGCGCAACAATAATCGGGAGGAGAAGAGTCAGTGACCGTAGGATCTCATTCAAATTTCCCGAAAGAACGAGGGCCGTTAGATCTGTAGAAGTTGCGAGAGAGATAACTCATCGGAGAATCGAGAATCGGAGTTTCACGAGTCTCATGAACAATGACAATGAAAACCCCGAAATCGCGATATGCGATTTCGCGATCTGATCGCAGCCGTTAAAGCCAAGGTGAAATCCCGACGGGATTTGAACCGTCTATTCATGTGGACGCGTGGCAGTCTGGAAGCTCCATCGGAGATTCGACGATTGGGACTTTGAAATGTCCAGTTCACTCGACAACGAAAACCCCGAAATCGCGATATGCGATTTCGCGATTTGATCGCAGCCGTTAAATCAAGCAGAGATCGGGACCATCCACGTAAAGACAGGAGGTTTCATCGGAGTTTTGGGG
>SNQJ01S0115723.1:42684-55217 GCA_010110895.2 Picea sitchensis | reverse complement strand
TAGGTGACAAGATCCCAGTTCAAACTATATTTCCAGAACTTGACGAGGAAGGAAAAATCATATTGGAGCCTGAAGCCATCACTGACACAAGAATTTGCCAGCTGAGGAATATATCCATTTCAGAGTATCCCATTAAATGGAGGAAAGTACAGGCTGAAGATTCCACTTGGGGAGATGATTCTTTTATACAGAAGCATCCAAAGTTACTCAAGCATTGCAGACAATACTTGTCTCAAGGGGAGGGGCATGTTAAGCCCTAAATAATGGCTCATTACCCCTTAATTGGGGCATATTACATTAGTAATTTTATTTTACTTATGTCGGCTTTAGTCCATTAGTTGTAATTATACTTCCTAGTCTCCTATATATACCAAGGAGACATTTTCATTTGGAATCATCTTGTAATTGTACATTTATGTGGGCATAAGGAGGTTGCCCCCTCAAAGAGGCTTATTATCTGAATTTCTCTCTTTTTCAAGGCATTGAGTACTTATTCTAAGGGTTTACTATGCTATTTTGATATTTGGTTCTTAACAAGAAATAAAATCAGGACAATAAATTATCAACCAAATATTATGGCCCTTATAAGGTGTTGCAAAGGATTAGAAGTATGGATTACAAATTGGATTTTCCTCCATATTCACGTGTACATCCACTCTTCCATGTTTCTTGATAAAAAAAGGTAATCGGTGACATGATCCTAGTCCAAATTATTTTACAAGAGATTAATGAAGAAGAAAAAATGATACTAGAACTCAAAACAATCCTTTAAACAAGGATTAAATGACTATGAAATAGAGAAATTACTGAGTACCTCGTCAAATGGAAGAACCTACTAGTGGAAGAGATGACATGAGAAGATGAGTTCTTCATGCAAAAGTACCCAAAGTTAGTCAAGTGTTGAGGAAAACACTTGTTTGAAGGGCAGGGGAATGATAATCCCTATAAAAACCCCCATGTTAAGTACAAAACCCCTTATTAATTCATAGATATTGAATTATTACATTTCTAGTGTTATACTTGTATATAGGCTAGAACTGCTCATTGTACCCTTTCATTATAATTGTACCCTTTGTCTCCTATATATATACTCCAAGGACACCTAGTTTTAGGATAATATTATCTCATCTTGTACATTTAATATATTGTAAAAGGAGGTTTCCCCCTCAAACGTGATTGTTATTCACTGAATTTTGATCATTCTCAAGGCATTGGTTAATAAAAAGGATAGTAAGCATTAATGGATAAGGCGATTTCATTTTGCAGAATATTGGTATAATACTACCTATTAATATTGCACCAAAATGACCCATTTCAAGGAACTATTATGGATTTGAACCCACATTGTTGATGTGAATTTTTTGCAATGGGTACACAATTGATCCCACATTAGCATAGTGGAATACTAGTGATAGGAAACAAGAAAAAAGAGTTTTACACTATTGATCAAGAAAGAAAGAAATTATTTTAAATAGAATAAGCTATAACATTCCCTTTGAATAGTTTTCCAAGATAAATGGTTGAGTTGGAGGAGTAGAAGGAGGGAAACTAACTAGATTCAAGCAAAGCAAGAAACAATATACACAAAACACTTTTCTATTCTACAATGGTAAACCCTAGATATAGTTACTGAACAATATAGAAACCTTTTAATATAATTGATGATTAAATGAAAATAGATTCAAGAAACCAACATAAAATCGATACAATAAAATATAGGGGGAGAGGATTCTATGTACAAGAAAAATTACAATACATCAAACATATCCATACCTTGAATGATGAGGTGGATACAATTCCTTCTCCTTGTGTTTTTTATTTAGGTGGATTTGAAAATGCTCAAACTTTTATAATCTCAAATGTTCTCAAAAATGAATTTATTGTGTAGATCTCTATAATATCTTTCCAACGACGAAAACATTTCCATCTATCCACACATTAATTTCATATAAACTTTCCATCTATCCACACATTACTTTCATATAAACTAATATTCATATATTGATTCCATGATCAAACCTCTATTACCTTTTTTCTACCAGAATTCATCAAGTGTATCCATCTCAATTGTTTACATCAACCAACATTAATGACAACTAACATAACCACAATAACAATCATACATATGATAATCAATAGTCAAACACTTTCAACCACATATCTGGGACTTGTCTAAGGTTTGAAATCAATCTCTATGGGTTGACATCAATCTCTAATAGTTGACATCAATGACAGCCAACTATCTAAACCAACTATCCAACAATGGACAACCTGATGGAATGCATGGCAGAGAAGGGGGTCAATTCTCTTAGGTTGTGTAGGCTAGAGAGAAGAGAATATGTGTACTTTGGATCGTTGTGTGTTGAGAAACCTGTGAGATTTAGAGTGTTGACTCATTTGGGAAGTTGAGTGACAACCTAGAACTATCCTTGTGGATTCATATCCATGGCTCAAGGGCGACCTCCTGTTGATACTTGGAACACCAATGTCTATGGTTGGGTGAAACGTCCTTGGTCTACAACTAGTTGGTGATTGGTTTTAATAAGGATAAGTTCTCTCTGTCATGGTTTCCTTGTTGATATATTTATTTTTTCTATCTATTAATTATTATCTCTGAGATTCATATTTTATAATATGCATGCTTGCTAGTTATTTCTGTGCACAACATTATATTCATTTCTTTTATGTTGTAGTATGAATCTTGATGATTGCATGTGAGTCCTTCATGATTATTAATTAATTAAATGTCATCTGAAATTCAAAATATATTTTGAAGTGTTTGATTTGAAGTATCATACCCACGCCTGTGGGTGGGTAGGTATGTTATAGATTGGTATCATAGTGAGTTTACAAAAACTGATCCTGGATGGGCCTATTAACAGATAACAAAGCTTAAATTTGCATAAATGTAGTTGCAAAGGATGTTTGCAATTCGTTTTTTGAAATTACAATAGTGGATGAATTGAATGGAATCAGTTATGGGAATATCAACCAATGGTGTACACAATAAATTGATTTCTATGGTGGTTTAATTGAAAGTTATTGGAGTGAAATTGGACAAATTTCAGGATTTCAGAGCACCATGGTGAATTTGGGGCAAAATTGGGAAAACCCCCAAATTTTACAGTTAATGTCATGAGGAATTCGACATGTGGGAGTTGAATTACAAGTAATGAGGTCGAAAATATTTTTACAGGAACTGAAATTGACCATATGAAGAATATAAAGTGCTTTAATGGAAGCCATGGTAAGATTTTGGAAATTTTGGCCATATTCGAAAATTTACGAAATTTGGAAAAATTTGGAAAAATTGGGAATTTTTCCTATACCATGACGTTAGTCTGATGTGGAGGGTATGTTTCAGTTGATGTGCTAGTTTGGTGATGTGTATTTCCATGGTGGTAGGTACATCATGGCGCAATGGAAGATATGGCATATGATTTGGAGCCATGGAGGCAACGCCTTCCTACTCGATGGAATCTCAAATCAGGGACACGCAGAAACCCCACATTAATTGTGGGGTGGTATAGGGTGGTTAGGTTAAACACAATACAAGGGTACACAATGATCCATAGCATGCCACATCACTGAGGAATTAACCTTGGTTAATTTTTCTGTTCCCTCCCCCCTCGATTAATGGTCAACAAGTAAGGGGGCATGTAATGCAATGGTGACCGTTGATCACCGTCGATACCCCATGATCCTCTGCCAACATATTAGAGGGTGTGTAGGGATAATAGGTGTAATATGGGTCCCACACATACTCGTGGACCAATAAAAAGGTGACACATAGTGTCCAAGGACTTGTGGGGGCTGAAAATTAACATGTATGCACCAGTGAAGGAGATAAGAGATAAGGAAGGAGAAGGTAGAGGTGGATGAGGTAGGGCCAAGGAGGCTAGAGGCTAACAGGACACCACCGGCGATGCAATATGGACTCGATATTTATTTTGAGCCACACGATAATTATAATTTCTCCAGTAATTACAGAAGACAACGAAAAAGTTCTGGAAATTTACAGTGTTTTTCAAGTGTTCTTCTTTCAGGCCATTTTTGGAGGCCTAAATGACATTTTTGAGAAGTCAAATTCAAAAATATATGTCCCTTTAGGACACACATTTTTTTCATCTCAAATAATAGATCTTGGAGAGATATTTCTAACGATGTAAAGCATTTGTCAAACAAAGTTTGTATGAGGGATTTACATCCCAAACAATGGAGGGTAAATTTTGACCCCTAGTTAATTTCTGAGAGCCATAACTTTGATCTCATAGATCATATCGGGGCATGATTATAGTCGTTGGAAATTTGATTCAAAGGAGAATAACCTAGAATTATTAGAATTTGGAAAATTTTGATATAATATTCATAAATTGAGCATAAAAAGGACGTGTAGCATTAATTGATTTTTTATTTTATGAAATGCATATATTTAACAAAAATGGTTGCTTGCACATTTGCATAATTAGGGGGTATAAACATATCAGTTCGAGATAATAATACATATTCAAGAAATGGAAGAAGGAGATGGATCCTTCGGTCATGATAAATAATCAAAAGGACAAAGTATCAGTGTTGGTAATGCAAAGACACAATCAAATGGACACAAGGTCAGAGAGGAGAAAGAAACATTAATAGAGATTGTGATAAGCCTAAGAATAGAAGTAAAAACATAAAAAGAAAACAATGAGAGGCTGATAACAGAAAAAAACAGATAAATTCTCAAGTGATGCATATCCTAAATCAGTTGCAGGGGCAAGAAAAGAATGAATCAAACTCAAAACAAGAGCAAGAGGGCATATATCATGAAAGAAGAGATAACTACATAACAACTGGTTATTCAAGAAGTGCTAGAAGAACTCATAGACATCACTCACCTCCTTAATCAACAAGGAAATTTTATGCAGATGAAGATTCCATAGTTATTCCATAAGTGTCTCATGTTAGGAACCAAAGAAGAAGACAGGAATTGGACAACTTGCAAGGAGAGATGGGGAAGTTTAAGCCACCATCCTTTCATGGTGATAGAAAAAGGGAAGATGATGTTGGAGAATGACTTCTTGGACTCATAATTTATTTTAAATTGCATAACTACTCATAAAAACTAGAAGCCAAAATTTCCAATTACCATTTACATGGAAAAGGTGTTATGTGGTGGGATCAAATTAAGCAAGTTGAGCATATAATTGAGAGTAGGATCACTTGAAAGAAATTCAAGAAATATTTTCAGAAGGAATACCTTTCAGATCACTTCTATGATAAGAAAATGTAGGATTTCTTTGAACTCGGGCTGGGAAGCATGGCCATGATAGAGTATGAAAATAAATTCTTGGGATTGCTAAAGTGTGTGGGGTTTATAAAATATAATAAGGTGAAAATAAAAACGTTTTTGAGTGGACTGCCTTCAATTTATAAAGAGAAGATTCAATATGATGAGCCCATGACATTGAATAAGACCATCAGGAAGGATAAGTACCTGTATGAGAAAGGAAAGGGCATAGATTCTTAATAGAAATATTGGAAGGATACAAAGAAGAAGAAGTATGATCAGAGAAAGAAAGGATTTAAACCTCCTTTCAATAGAAATATCCCAAATAAAAATCAGCAAGAACATCCCGCCATGGATGAATCCAAGAGAGAAGACTCCTTGGGAAAAAGGGGGAGACTAGCAATCCAATGTTGGGGATGAAAATAATATCACCTATACAAGTATTTCCCCCACATAAAAGACAAAGTGAAGACCATGTACAAAATCCAAGAGGCTACAACAATATAAGACATGGGAATAACATATGCAGTTGTAGAAGATCGACAAACAAAGTACCAATCCAATATGATCGAGGTGGAAGGTAAGAACATTAATCAAATTGTTTCTATTTTAATTAATTAAGGATAAATCCATTATTACATTGATCCTAAAATAGTGGGAAGATTACATTTGGAGAAAAGTAAGCTTGAAAAATCAAGTTTGTTTCAGCTAGCCACTGGAACCAAAAGAAGGATCAATGAGATGGTTATAGGTTGTCCCATAAGTATTAACGAAGTAAATACTAATGTTGATATAAATATTATACCATTATGACCTTATGATATCCTAATTGGAATGGATTAGTTGGGCATGCATCATGTTGTCCTACATTTTCATAAGAATACATTTACATGTCTTGATGAAGAAGGAAAACAGATCACTATGAAAGGAACTCCAACACCCATTTCTATAAGGGATATTTTATCCTTACATCTTAATATATGTTTCAGGAAAGCATGTCAATTGTATGAAGGTCATGTGGAGGAGTCATAAAAGACAAAAGGATCAAGCCTTTAATATTTTTTGGTACTGCAAGAGTTTGAAGATGTATTGCAAGAAATACTAGGATTACCACCAAAGAGGGAGATAGATTTCTATATTTATTTAGTACCAGAAGTTTTCCCAGTATAAAAAACACCTTACATAATGAGTACACCCAAATTAAAAGAATTACAAATGAAGTTGGAATAATTGTTGAATAAATGGTACAAACGTCCAAGTGTTTCACCTTGGGGAGCACTAGTGCTCTTTGTAAAAAATAAGGATGGAACATTGGTGATGTGTGTTAGCACTAGAAGTCACCCTCAAATTGCATAGAAGGTAATACCAGTACCCATTAGTTTATACAGTAAATGTAAATGAGTTTTAGGTGATCAAATGGAGAGGACTCAATGATAATAACGTTCTAACTCATAAATTTGGACTAGCATGTATAAGCAATTGAGGTTTGGAATCAACTTCAGTCAGTAAGTTGGAGTAAGGATGAATAGAGGGAAGACTTTGGTGAGGAGAGTGTATAGGTCTGTTGTGGACATCAGGTCTTCCAACAACCTAAGGAGGAAAAACTTAAATGCAAGATCCTCTTGAATTAAAATCTCAAAGAAATTGAAATAAATTATAACAACACTATAATCAAGCATTCATCATAATACAGTCACAACAATCCATCTGAATCAGTCAACCATGAACTCTCTCAGTATCAGAGGAAAATAAGATGGATCAAGAAAGATAACTTAGATTAACCAAGATGTCTCAAGAACAAATACATAACCATAGAACCAACGTTCTTTATAAAAATATTACAATAGCAGGGAGCCTATCTCAACCATTCGACCTTAACAAAATATCAAAACTGTCTATAAATATCGAGCAATGCTGCAACCACCAAGAGTGTGATCGGACCCACACATTCAAAGTTTCCAATCGGCTCATGCTCTGTCAGATTGTTCAGGCCTCCTCATGTCAGATGCAATCCAAGCATAGTTATGTGATTTACAAGAAAATCAGTCCATAAGGAAGCTTCGGATGGACAGTCCACCTTCACGACCACTCTCTGCATGTTTTCCATTTTTGAGGTGAGACGAGGTCTCAACTTTCACCCCCATCTTCAATAACTACCTTCATCGGGATTAGGATGAGGCCCGACACCCATGAATGTTCCAGGAAGTGCCCATGACTTCTTCGAGTCAATCTTGGTGCCTCGAGGCTTTGCAGATCTTATTCCATGACCAATACGAGTGCTGCAGGTGGTAGGCTAATCGCGTATGCGCTTTAGACAATTTCATAGTTCCATAGCACTACAGAATGTCTGTGTGATTATGTGGTGATGTGGAGAGACAATGGGTTTTTAGCCTCTGTTCTTTCATTTTTTCACCAAGGGGTCAAAAACACACCCTTTGACTGGATTTTGAGGATGCTTGAGCTGTTCAGACCTCAATGTTTCATTCTTCCTGTGGAAATCATGGGAAAAATGCCACATGATTTACACCACAATGCTCCTGAGGGTAAATCTCAATCATTGCTTGATTCCTATGAAGAAGATGGAAAATTCATGTGTTAACATATAGGCTCCATGGGGGATAGAGACCTCCTTGTGAGGCTCTAAGAACTCCTTTTGCAGTTCCAGTCGCCTTCTATGGGCTATGGAGTCATACTAAAAAAACGTCCTGCTGAGGATTATAGGCCGATAATTAATCTAAACAAAAAGAAAATACATGGGCTCCAGAGGAGCATATATATATATATACAATCCTAGGATACTGAATTTTTACACAGTGCTAGGTGAAAGCGAACTTCCACCAGATCCATTCAAACTGTTTGATAATCGAATCCTTCACTTCACTGCAAGTGATCCATAAAAAACAAGGAGAGTGTGGCAGTTGACTAATTTCATTCTTATGATCACCCATATTACTTTCAAATGCTACTAAAAACATCAAGCCTACATGCTCCAAATCATTTGAGAAGTATAAATATATGTACTCATCGACGGGGTCTTGAAACTGAAGGCAACACATGATTAACTTATGGAAGTTTAACTTCATTCTGTCATAGACGTTGATAGTTTGTTTGATGTCTTCTATAGGCACACCTGATTGAATGACAGACACGGGCATCCGTGGGTCAAAAAGCTACTTCATAACTTCAGAAGCACCCATGGGATGATTGTTGATCATATCTTCACATACCATGGGGATATTATGTTTCTCATCATCACTAGAATATTCATCAAAAATGAGTTGCCCCTCGTATCTATGATCAATCTATAAAACAATAATTTCATCAAGAATATCACTGTGAAAAATATCCACTTCAGGAACAATAGTAACTGCTACTTCTAGTTGTTCATACACATGATTTTCATCAAGACAGGTCTGTTCATTTTTGGGTGACGGATGAGAGATCATATGCATATGAAAATCCCTTTCAACACCTCCATAGCATTTACAAGGATCAAAATCATTATCATAAATTGGAATTGCGCCAAAAGGATCCAAACAAAACATAGAAAAAATTTGTTCATCACCATCACTGGTATGTTCATAACAAACCTTTGACTCTTGACATTCAGAACATCTTGTTTCGGGGTGCTCTCTACCAGCAAAGCGTTCATCACCAAAGTGTTTGTCAACAACAAACAACTCTTGGTCAATGTTTGAGACAATGACTTCCTAAAAAACAAGGTTGTCCAAGATACCTTCTTCGAGGAAAAAATCATCCACAATCTTTCCTTCATAGGGACAACAAGTAAAACCTACCTCATGTTCAGAGTTGACATGCTACTGACTTTGAATCCTTCCACAAGATCGAAGGTTCTCCTCCACTTCCTCAGTATCCATGAATAACTGTGATAGAGATGTAGATTGCCTTTCCCTAAGATACAAAGCAAGGTCAGAGTGTTGAGACACTATGTAATACACCATGGCAACAATCTCATAAGGTTTAGTTTCCAGGGGCAGACTGCAATACAAGCTATGAAACCTTCGATTAAAAGAAGACAAAACTTCTTTTTTTTCCCTTCTCAAAGTAGTGAACTCATGTAGGTATTGATCAAATGACTTGTTCTCATGCCAACCCTTTAAAAATGTATTTCATAATTCAATCCAGGAACCAATGGAGTCAGCTCCCAAACCCTTAAACCATACAACAACATCTCCTAACAAGGATTTGGAAAACAACCTCATTGTAACATCCTCATGAACTATCTCAAACTGATCAATAAAGTTCTCGAAAGGTTCCATATGTCTCTCAATTGTAACATGATCCTTTCCAAAAAACTGAGGAAATTACTCAAAGAAATCATGAGGATAAGGATGAAGATGATATGGAATCTTTAAAGGTTTAGACATCTTGTCTATGATACTATTTTGAAAACTAGTGGGCTAAATATGAGGTTTAACACACTGATGGCAAGGTTCAATAGTAACAACAGGATGTGATGATATTTGAGAAGGTTTTGGATCAGTTTCAACCTCCTCAAGGTTGTAAGGGTAATTGAATTTAGGGGGGGTTTCAATATAAAGTTCATCCTTATGAATGGGTTGTGGTGAAGACACAAGATCAACATCTACAACACAAGAAGAAGGGACATCTTATTCTTCCAAGGATGGATGAATAAAGGAAGGATTATAATCTTATGAATAGACAAAGCAAAGGATAATCCTCTTTATATGTAAAGGGAAAGAAAGGAATGAGCTGATAAGGAAAAACAAGATTTCATGAAGTAGGCTCATAAATTGATACTTGGTCATCCCTTTATGCATGATCATGTTTTTGTCAAAATAATCCTCCCTAGTGGAGTCTTTGATTGTGGAGTCGCCAGGTGAAAACTACAATCTTCAATGGTTCTGATATCCCATGCACCTTCAGAATCAGAAGCTCTTTGTCCTTCTATTTCAGGGAAAGGTCTTCAATTCATTTCGTGACAACGATGCCAGAAATGTTATCACTAGAAGTCACCCTCAGATTGCATAGAAGGTAAGCCCAGTACCCATCAGTTTATATAGTAAATGTAAATGAGTTTCAGGTGATCAAATGGAGAGGACTCAATGATAATAATGTTCTAACTCAGAAATTTGGACTAGCATGCATAAGCAATTGAGGTCTGGAATCAACGTCAATCAGTAAGTTGGAGTAAGGGTGAATAGAGGGAAGCCTTTGGTGAGGAGATTTTAGAGGTCTCTTGTGGACATCATGTCTTCCACAAGCCTAAAGAGGAAAAACATAAACACAATATCCTCTTGAATTCAAATCTCAAAGAAACTGAAATAAATTATAACAACATTATAATCAAGCATTCATCATAATAGAATCACAACAATCCATGTGAATCAGTCAATCATGAAATCTCTCAGCATCAGAGGAAAATAATATGGAGCAATAAATATGACTTAGATTAACCAATATGTCTCAAGAACAAATACATAACCAGAGAACCAATGTTCTTCATAAAAATATTACAATAGCAGGGAGCCTAGCTCAACCATTCGACCTTAACAAAATATCAAAACTGTCTATAAAGACCCAGCAATGCTGCAACCACCAGGAGTGTGATTGGAATCCCACATTCAAAGTTTCGAGTCGGCACCTTCTCTGTCAGATTGTGCAGGCCTCCTCATGTCAGATGGGATCCAGACACAATTATGTGCTTTACATGAAAATTTGTTCATAAGGAAGCTTCATATGGATAGTCTTCCTTCATGGCCGCTCTCTGCATATTTTCCATTTATGGGATGAGATGAGGTCTCAACTGTCGCCCCCATCTTCAATAACTACCTTCATCGGGATCAGGATGAGGCCTGACACCCATGAATGTTCCAGGCGATGCCCATGACTTCTTCGAGTCAATACTGACGCCTCTAGGCTTTGCAGATCTTCTTTCGTGACCAATATGAGTGATCTAGATTTTATGAGCAGAACTAAATGAATACATATTATTAACAAGTGCTTAACACAAAATAGTAGAGATACAGTAAAACTGGTTTTCTATTCAATAAAGCAATAAGATGGAAACTGTAAAATGCAGCGGAAACAAGCTTGCTGGAATGGTGGCGGCTTATCTCTGAGAAGATATGTGACGGATGCACTCATTTGAAAGAATATGATTACAATGAGGCTCTCCAGGCCTTTTTACAATAAATAAGCGTTTCCTAAACATCTAAAAACCTAACCCTAGGAGATGAAGCGCCAAAAGTCATGTGGGCCCCGTTTGGGTAAGTCAGTACATCAACTTCCTGGGGTCGTAACATTTGCATGCAATATCCGTTTTAGTCGTATGATAGCCCATTGGAAATATCTATCTGAGGACTACAATATTTGCAATAGCAACATACCCCAAAAAACGTCGTTTAGGGCCTCAAAACGGCTCCAGAAGTTCAGGACCTGAAAAACTGCTAAAAATAGTAAATTATCAAAATAGCTAGAAAGTTGTTTTCAACCAGCTGGAAAAGGTGGGTGGCCATCGATATCCACTTGGATCAATCCTCCCTCCTTAGGAAGAAATGTTCTCCATTGCGTTGAGTTCCCCCATCAGATGAGGAAATTTCTGTTGAATTTGGCCCCGGGTGAGCCACTTGCCTTGGTGCAGGAGTTGCCCTGCTTTGACGACTCGATAAAGATGGACCCTTTGTTGTCAATTTCCATTGATCTATGTGTCCAAAATTTTATCATTGGATTCTTGTTCTATGTAGTCGGGGTTTGAGATTTGTCGGTGTCCGTTGTTCTGGTACGTCTGAGGTGTCCAATAATGGTGGGAAATAAGGTCGAAGGAGGTCTATGTTGAACACTAGGTGTAGGAAAAGGAAAGGAGGAATGTTGAGCTCAAAATAGTTATCCCCCATGGCCTTGGTGATAGTGTACGAACCATAAATGAGTGGATGAAGCTTCTAATGGGGTCCTGTAAGGCGTTCTTTCTGCAAGTGCAACCAAACTTTGTCTCCCACCTAAAACTTATGTGGCACCCGATGTTGATCATGGCGCTGTTTGTACTTGTCATTGAACTTCTATAGGATATCTTGAACCTGTTGGTGGATGTGATGGATCTTCTCAATGAACCGGGTCGCTTTGTCAGCTTTAGTTGGAGCAGGAGATGAGTCAGTAGAAGTGACAGCAAGGGGAAGTGCAACATCTATGGGACCCAATGGTTGGAATCCCAACCCCACTTGAAAGGGGCTGTGACCGGTTGAGTTATGCAAGGCTCGGTTGTAGCTATGATGGACATAGGGAA
>SNQJ01S0115723.1:0-27993 GCA_010110895.2 Picea sitchensis | reverse complement strand
GTGTGTGTGTGTGTGTGTGTGTGTGTGCCTATTGGCCATGATAGAACTATTTCTTTACTTGTTCAATTTACTATACAAAATCAACATACTTCAGAAAGAAACAAGTATAAATAGATTGTAATGAAATTTCTACTATATGCTGAGTATAGGTGGAAAATAATAAAAGTACCAAATACATTATTTTTATCTGTTAACAAAGACAGATATCTGATAAAATAGATCTCATAATTTTTGACAAAATACATTTATTACAGTCAATAGGTCACTGCCAAAATAGTATAGATGGGGTTTCCATAGACCCAATAACTCCTTAACTAGTTTAAATGAAGTTTTAAAAGAGTCTACATAAAAATGTCTATAACTAAAGTGAATGCGTGCATGGACCTCTTAGCGGTAGGATGCTTCTTTCACCAAATTGCACTGTTAACTCAATTCTGCAAGAGAGCATTATGAAGATGTTAGTACGAGTCAAGATTTATTTTTTGTAAAGGAACAAGATAATAAAAATATAATTTGGGAGCGTAACTTATCTTGAATCCAGTTTGATTATTGGATTGTCTTTGTTTTCCCTTGCGAAGTATTCAATCCATGACCTAGGAGGAGGAGTGGGTTATTAACCATCTAATGGCTTCCCTCCCAAGAAAAAGGGACCCATCATCAAATTGTATCCAGGAATAAATTATTCACTTGTGAAATTAAAAGAAATAAAACAAACATTTAATAAATCTATGTTGATTTGTCATTCATGTACATGTCTTTAGAATGTAAAATGCAGAGAATAATTATAAACATGAAGTACATAATGTAATAAAAGAGAATAAACTTGAAAAATAATAGTTTAATAGAGAAGTAGCGACAACAAGCTAAAGATGATATCAATTTATCCTCGAAATAGTCTTTGTACAGAGTAATCATAAAAAGAATTACTTAGCAGTAATTACCAAAACCTTTTATAGAGGACCAAAAGAATAGAAGTAATTTACTGTGACAAAGTTAACAATTAAACAGAGCTACCAATTGTTTTCGGTAATACACAGATGAAATTTCGACAAGGATAATCATCACAGTAAAGAAATTATTAAATTAATAAGTATTTACAAAGGTGCACAGGATGCGATCTAGGTATATATGGATAATGATCATAGTAAGGAAATTGTTAAATCAAGAAGTATTTACAGAGACGCAAGGATGCAATCTGAGTACATAATTATTGTAAGAACCTAATGTGTTTGTTAAGGTTTATTAATGAAAAAACATATTATCCAAATCCCTGCTAAAACATTGTATCATGAATACAATCGAAGATATTCCGAATGGGGGTGAATCTAGGGAAAAAAAAGTAATAAACGAGAAAACCATTTTATTTTATTATAGAGTTTCAAATTATTTCATGTTTCAAGAAAACTTTATGCAAGTAATCTCTACTTTATGCATACATAACGCTAATTTTAGAAGATGAGCTAGTAAGAGCAGGTTGCTGTCAAGGTGGTCATAATGCTTTAGCAATGACGGAGCACGATTCTTCTTAGACAGATAAACCTGATAACCAGTGAATACATACGAAGAAACAATCATTGCTACTTAAAAATGAAATAAGGTTTTTAACCTTTCTATACAAATAGACAAATTTTGAATAATAATTTAACCATACAAAGTTTAAACAACCAAGCCTGAAACAAATTTAATAAGTGCAACAGACTTCACAAGTTATGGCTAACTCCTGGAATAGAAAGAACAAGACCATTAACTTTTTGGGCAATGACTTTCATCCAGGGCATGCACATACTAAGTCTTAAGGCTGATGATTATGTTGCACTGAACGTTCCGAACAAATGGCCGCAAGGTGTAACAACCTATGTTCAAACCTAAAACCAAAACGATTAAGAGGAAAACACAAAGGTTTTAGTTTATGGAAATGTTTTACAATGATTTCTAACCACGGGTTTGACTGGGGAGAATACCGGAAGGATATGAGCTTGAGGACTTATAGTCAATAGAGAATAAACACAATAACCCTATCTCTTGAATCAAACTTGATTGATAAAACTTAAAAGATTAAACATAGCATACAAGTGAATCCTATATCATAGTGGAAGCTGGAATGAAACGTATACAGAGGTGTAAACATTATGGGTTTCAACCATAAATCAAAGGAAAAGCACAAGGAATGTGACATAGAACCACATAGAGTACTGTTGAGGAAAATATATGAAATGATCTTACTCAAACATTTTCAGATCCTGCTTGGCTAAAGCAAGATAGACGGGAATATCACCCTATGTGTATAGCCATCAAAATTGATATTATAATTCACGAGTATTGTTTGCAAGTTCTTAGGATATTTTTTATAAATAAAATCTTGTTGAAAACATCATTATTTAGGTAATTTTATGAACACATCAGATGCTGAAATAAATATAGAGACAGAAGTAAAGACACCAAGTCGATAATCAAAACAGATGAGACATAAAGAAATCCTTTATTTCATTCCAATTCATCAAAGAATCGTTCTCTTTACAAAATTTCCTGAGGAAGGTTTGGACCAAAGTCAAACTTAGACGTCCCCGGTGAAACATACAAAAGGACTTCTGACAGAAAATAAAAAACTGAACATTAAAAGATGGATCAGCATGCCACAGATTGTTTCCCACTCGACTCTACACAATATCCCTTGTCAGTCATGAAATCTATTTCGCAAAAAGACAAGTCTACACAGACTATCAAAGATAGATCAACACCTCTGAAAAACAAGTGTCTAAATGATGTAATTCAACCCTGAATCTTGTTGTCTACAATAGGACCTTGCTATCGTAAAAAATAATTTGGATTCTAATGAATTAAGGAATGAATAAAATATGAATTATCTCAACAAAAACTCAAAGAGAAAACCTTAGTATGCTTCTCCTTCTATTCTCCTCTTGTTCCTCCCTTTCCTTTTTCCTTTAAGAAAATTATAATTGGTTGAAGTAGTTGAACTACTTCCTTATTTAAGTTAACTAAAACTCAAACAATTTTTTAGTTAAGGGGGAAAAGTAATAAATCATAATAAGGGTTTTAAAATAAATAATAACTAGTAGCTGGGACCCCTTGTGACTCCCTTTAGTTTTTAAAAACCATAACACAACTAGTTAATCAAACAAAACATCCCTCCTTGTGACTCCCATCATCACATTCATATTTGACAATTTATCTCAATGACAATTGAAATTATTTCCAAAATATATTACCCATATATCCAAAAAACAGTGTGCTATCCAAAATTTTAGAAGTCAACTGTTCTCAACAATTAATAAATAAAAAAACTTAAAATCCATATTTTCCACTCTGGCAGGCAATCTTTCCCTTGTTGCTGCTATCACCTTTTTATCTCTATGAATTTTCCTTAGGCTGTGTGGATCCTTTAGGCCTAATCTCACTGATCACATGAGAGCAATCATCTCTCAAATTCATGCAGGAGGACATGGATTTATCAGAGTCATTTGAGGGTGAGGAAGGGGCAACAATGGATTTTCCTTTGTCAAGAGCATGGTGGGACTCAATTTTCAACCTTTTTCTTGCATGGGAATATTGAACTAGTGAGTGGGCAGGGGCATCTTGAACAATTTGATTGATAGGCGGGGGAGGAGGTAAATACAAGTTAGGCTAGCCACGATGTTGGGATACTGTCGGCTGGACAATCTCTTTCCATATGTTGTTTTTGGGAACTTCAGGCTATAGTGAGACACGAGGAAGAATAGGGATACCAGGGACCTATGGGGCTCGGAAGGGAGGCCTTTTGGGCCTAGGTTGGACCACTCCTTGCCCAATCCATTTGAAAAACCCATCTTGAAATAGTTGGCCTAACTCTTGCAAGTCTGCATCAAAGTGCGTAGAGAATCTTGGCCTTCTAGTGCCCCTATTCCCATTGCCTCTTCCTCAGTTACCTATACCATGGCTACCTCTGGTGAAAAATATCATTCCTGTATGCATAATTGATTAGCAAATAGTTTCTTTAACAACCATACATGACAACTCTTTTAAGATATGAAATAAAATTTGTCTCAACAACATATCAGACTCATGCAATCCAATCCATACAAATTGTTTAATAGTTGTCAATGAGCAGGGGGTGAACAAAGGTTTTGGGATATGCGAGGGGTTGTTCTGAGTGAAAAATGTTAAAATGAGGGGGAAAAGATCATGATTATTGCTCACAGAAAACAAACAATCAACTGTATCGTAAACCAAAAGAATATATCACTCTAATTCATCCTTGCAATCCCTTAACTGTCATAATACATAACTTATATTAACTGTAATTAAATTTTAGGAATAGGGAGTGGATAGTGAATATGGGAAGGCGAGGGGAATTGTAGTTAGCAAAAAGTGAAATAATGGTAGGGGAAAAGAGAGGATATTGTTCAAAAAATCAATTAAGTAATCCATAAAACAATTTTGTATTCAATACAACTATTCCAACACCAATTAACAATTATTGTGGTCAATTAAATGATTACTGTGTGTTAAAACTTGTCCACCGTCCACATTTAGATCTTTAACACTTTTAATTAGCATAGTGTCATCATACTCAAAATCAATATGCCTTTCAAACATCCTGTATAAATAATTTTGTTTCCTCTCATTTCTTTCATTTTGTATTCAAAACAAAATCCCAATGAACACACAATCATATTGCTTTAACTTTGTTTAGGAAATATCAACCACTGCCCATAAAATTCAACTCTTCAAATCAATCATAGACACAAGTCCTTCAAGAATTGAAAAGACTCTTTTAAAACATGACCGATTCCATTCCTTTAACAACATTTACTAATAAATTTTTGATGAAATTATAATGTAAAAACCCTGTGCTTTATTTTTGTTGGTGAAATAAATAAAAAAACAATGCATGATGTCTCCATAACCATACACAAAAAAAAACCAAGTCTCTGACATCAAATTTCCAATTTGTAATGATTCCAATCGGTACATTATTAAACACACAACACCCACCAAACTAAATTTATACCACGCTATTGGAACACACAGAACACTTAAAACAAAGTCATCTATGTCACTATCCATTTCCATTTACCCCCAATCAATCGATTTATAAAAATTCTTAGTTATCGGTTCAATTGACACAATCAAAAGGAGGCATCGATTATATAACAATTATCATTTTCAGTCACAACTCTCCAACCACATGATCAAACAGAGATGATCCAATCATCAAACCCACTGTTAATACTACCCAACAACCTATAGCATTCAATAAGATAACCGACAGAGTGTGACTATTGAGTTAATCAAAATCGGGCTCGGTACCAATGAATACAAGAAATAGTCAAGGGTTTTCTTGATCATTAAAACACAAGGAGAGTGGAGTCAACCATATCAACAATAGGTGAGAACCCTTCGAGACAACACGGTGGACACATAGGCCACATAACCTTAGCTTGCAAGATAGGGTGACAGTTCACACCAGATAGGATAGACCATGATGCAGAAGAGCAGTGGTTTCTTACTGGCCAGTAACCAACACCAAAAACATGCAGGGGCATAAATCTCGTGTTTTTCCCCAAAAGATGAATAATGTTGATAGAAATGCAGAGCCCAGGTAATAGAAACCAAACCTAAAGCAATCCTCTTGGAATAATAACCACCATAACCAACTGTGCATAGACCAATAACATAAAATGAGCCCACGATCAGGTGTAAAATGATATGTGGTGACCAAAAGGTGGTTAAAATCATACACAAAAACCCCATAACACCAAATACGACCGGGTTTGGTTATAAAGACTGTGAGGAGATGACCAACCAATCCAAACCGAATGAAACCCTCCAACAAAAACCCATAGAAACAACATAGATCCATCACATCTTGCATCACACAGAATATTCAATGAAATCATGAATTCAACCATCCAATTTTCCATTTTCAACGAATAACACACAAAAAACCATTCCATAGGAACACCATGAGTTTACACAGTTGTGAGCCTCAAGAAAAACATAGACCAATACATCACAGAGCCAAAATTTATTTCATAACCAGAGAGAGTTCATGGATGGGAGAAAAAAACATACCTATAACCAAATGCCCTTAAAAATGTGAGCTTGGTTGAGCAGTTCCTTCCTCGCCTAAATATCAGAGCTTAACCACAACGAAAATCAAATGAACAATAACCAAGCTAGGGTGACGACCAGTGGGAGAAGTACAGAGTGACGTGCAATAAATGCATGTCTCTTCCATCCTCTCTTCATTCAATTACATAGTACACGACAACCAGCCAACATTAATCCATTGCATTAACCATGCATCGAAACTTGCATACATTGCTTGCCAAATGCGCCACCCAATCGATACTAGCTATTGCAAAAAAAACCATAATATAACATATATCACATGTGCCTTCATATAACTCAATAACATCATATATCCACTAACATTGCTAGTTAGGACTAACATCAATTTCTTTAATTTCAAATGAACATAGTATAACATAGCATAGCATAGTTTAGCATAGTTCTCTTTTCTTGGATTTATTCAATATTGTTGTTGCCTCTTGTGATCACTAACATGTGTCTTGTGCAAGAGCAACATGTAATGAATCATTACTACAATAGAGATGTAATCCTAGTGAACATACGCCATTTATAACATGGAATTTAGAGCTTAGAGCAACATAACCAACAAATAACATGCATTATCCATCTTCCATCTGTCATAAATAAAACAAAGATTTCATCATCAATCATGTAGAACATTGTACGCATCATCCAAAAAACAGTATAAAATGTGTAACAAGACTATCTCTGATCCTCCAATCTACAAGGGGGTCCCACCTACTAGCTTATATATATCATGTTAAGCCCTAAATAATGGCTCATTACCCCTTAATTGGGGCATATTACATTAGTAATGTTATTTTATTTATGTCGGCTTTAGTCCATTAGTTGTAATTATACCTCCTAGTCTCCTATATATACCAAGGAGACATTTTCACTTGGAATCATCTTGTAATTGTACATTTATGTGGGCATAAGGACGTTGCCCCCTCGAAGAGGCTTATTATCTGAATTTCTCTCTTTTTCAAGGCATTGAGTACTTATTCTGAGGTTTTTATATGCTATATTGATATTTGGTTCTTAACATTCCATATTGTCATTGCCTCTTGTGATCAATGACATGTGTCTTGTGTAGGAGAAACATGTAATGAATCATGACTACAATAGAAGTAATCTCAGTGAACATAAGCCATTTATAACATGGAATTTAGAGCTTAGAGAAACAAAACCAACACATAACATGCATTATACATCTGCCATCTGTCATAAATATTTCATCATCAATCATGTAGAACATTGTACGCATCATCCAAACAATAGTATAAAATGTGTAACAAGACTATCTCTGATCCTCCATTCTACAAGGGGGTCCCACCTACTAGTATTATATATATCATTAGATTATAAATAGTAGGCTTAAGCAATACTTTGCGGGCGAAATCCTCGCTGCGATTTTTATCATCAACAAATTGGTGACTCCATAGAGAAATCTATTTCCAACAGATTAAGAACTCAGAACACATGGTTTCGTAGACAAAGAACAATAGATCAAGAGGATATAACCAGAATGATTATGCAACAGGGGGAAGTGAACGAATTTAATGGAAAAATGACCAGGAATTTGGGAATAACTCATGAAAAATGTTAAGTATGAGGGGGTTTATCCTTGTATGCATAATCATTCAACCGAAACCTTCTCTTTACTTCAAGGAGAAAAACTTATGGACTTTCTCTTTTAAATTCTCAAATGGATGAAGAAGTGGAAACAAGAAGTGGGAGATAACGAATTTATTTATAAGACATCAGTGAAAGAAGATAACAAATTCAAGTGTGCTTTCAGGGGGAACATCGTAACAATTGTGTAAGATTGATTTTTATTGACTAACAATATCTTGCAGGAGTTTCAGTGTGGTAGAACTGATCCAACATCTTATTCTTGACCAAAATCAACTAAAAGATGAAAAAGAAATAAAAATCATGGCAGAATTAAGATTACAAAATTTAAAACAACAGAAATAAAACGATAGCGATGTAAAAGCCACAAGAAACTTATCAAGAAGGAAGACCTGCCAAGATTCTATATTATTAGGGATGTGTGGATGATATAGAGATTGAAAAGTACAATCAGGTCTGTGTGGCAGAAGTTGTCGATTAGGAAAGGCTGCAAAAAAATCTAAACGATCAGCCATTGACTTCAATTCCCTCTTAACATGAGTGATGTTAAAATATAATAGGTTTGAGATAAGTGCCCAAACAATTTGGGTATATCATTTCATCAACTTGTTGCTAGGAGAGTATATCTTACGTACAAGTTTCACAACAAGCTCAAAATCTCCAAAAACTGAAAGGTGACCACAACCAAGATTATAGGCATTTTCAATGCCTAATAATAAAGCTTCGAATTCAGTAGCATTATTTGTGCAAGAAAAATCCAACCTATAAGAAAAGTTGTGAACTTTCCCCACAGGAGAGTACAAGATTATGCTAGCTCTATTACCTTCACTAGAGAATGAAACATCGAAGTGCATGTGCTGCATACCATCATCTAAATCAATATGTTCCAAGGGGATATTATCCTCCTCAACAAATATGGAATACACCCATAGTTACTCTTTGATATAGTTCACATTAGGTTGTGGAACACTTTCTATGTAAGTTGAAATCCTTCCCTCTCTACGGACTATAATGTTTTTTCCATTTCAAGGAACGGAAAAGTGTGTCCCAATGAGTGAGAGGTATCCACCTACCAAAGATTTCCAATACCTTCCCAAGATGATTGAGTAAATGCTTACTGGCATATCAATTACCTGAATGCTAAGGGTTGTCCTTATATTAGGGTGTGTGCATAAAACTAAGGTCACATCCTTAATCTATCCTATGGTTGTTTGTTGTAGACTATTATAAGAGAGCATGCTTCTGGCATTTTCGTTTGTACAAGACAAGCCTAGATCTTCCATAATAATCTTTGACATCACACTTGGGCCCGAACCGCCATCAATGAGGCAACAATGGGCGATATTATCCATAATCTTTACAGAAATATAAAAAGTTTTTATTTTATTTTATAGGATATCTAAAGTTATGTACACCTACTTTATTTATATACGAATCCTCTTCATTCACCTCTTCAGAGACGTTGGCTACAACGAAAGATTTTCCTTCCATGAATTTTTTTAGATGCCTCTATTGTTCAGGGTCGACAACCATGTCCAGAAGGGTAGCATCTACTTTGATGTTGGACAACTGATTCAAAATATTGTATTTGGAAGAAGGGAGAGGGGAAGTTGTTCCTTGACTATAAGGAACCTCAGGAACCTGAATAGTAGTAGATGGTGATGATGAGCTTGGGATAGAAGAATTGCAGGGAGGATCATATTTACCTTTGGGAGTGTAGGATTTTCTCCTAGTATTGATGATGATGACATCTTATGGCTCTTCAAAATATAGGAAAATTATGGTAGTTTATGGTCTTTTACCAAAGATCTTATCTCTAACGCTCTTCCTTACCTCACATGTGGCTTCCTCGTGGTGTTCCTCGCAAAAGTTACACCAACTTCGAGGCATGATAGCTTTAGGTTGAAAATTATTTTCAATTGGATTTCCAAAGGGGGGTGTAGAAGAGGATGAAGCTCCAGGGGTGAGAGGGGAGACAGTTCTCTTTCGCTCATATGCTATCATACAATTATTCATATCTTGTACTAGCTGTAAGAGGGAAGACATGTCTATCTGTTTAACCGATTCTCCCTAGGGAAGACCTATTCTTTCAAGCTGTTCTTCATACTCTAAACAAGTATGCAGAGTGGAACAGAGGTTATCAATGGATTTTTCCTCAAGCCTATGACTATAGGGGGAAGGTAATGCATTATATTAATGCATGAAAGTGACTTGGTTCTAAGGTTGAATGAGTTTAGTGATTTGATTGTATAACTTAGTGAAATGCAAGTTAAAGGACTTGATGGTCTCACTATTCTTATAGGCAATGTTATTGTACTCTCGTAACTGCTCATATGGCCTTTTAGATTGCCCATAGGTGGAATTTAACCAATAAAATAACTCCTCCCAAGTAGACAGAATCTTAGGAGGAAGGTCAAAGAAATCGTCTGCAGCCTTTCCTTCCAAGAAATTAACGAATAAGGTCATGCAAGTATCGTTGTCATTTGATCATATGTTGTGACAAGAATTATAAAATGATACCAGGTGTTCATTTGTAGTGACAGTGTCATTCCCCGAAAACCTAGGGAGATTCTCTTTGAATATATGAAGTGGATGAGTAGCAGGTGTTAGGTTAAGAGGAGAGGAAACATGCCATGGTGTGGTTATGGTGTCTTCTTCAAAATGAAAAATCCCATACTTTTTAATGAATTTGGTGGGGTTTGTGATAGATTGGACAGAGTTATGGTGGCTATATAAGATACCAATCACTAACGAAGTTGAATACTGAGAAGAGGAATCACTTCCAATGCCACCAGAGCCACCACTAGATGCCATCTTGTGGATGATAGGTGAGGGAGAGAAAGATGAACTAGATGAATCAAAAACATTTCTCCTTAGATCACTTTGTGGGGTTGATAACACAACGTTCCTTCTTCCTATTTCAACAATAGGATTAATTTCAGGTTATAAGCCTCTTCTTCTCCTAAAAACATGAGAGTCTAAGGACATGAAAGTAAGGCCAAAACTAAAGGAACAAGAAGGTTACTATTGATTTCTATGTTGTCTACATCTAGCTTCCCAATGTTCTTGAGAACTAATATCTCGTTCAATTGTTTCCCATGAATGATTAAGCTCAACACGAGTATTGGCAGTGTCTAAAATGGTATTGAAAAAATTCAAAGCAATGTTGGTCTGATCTTGAAGATTGGTCTCAATATTGGGCTTCCTTGCAACAGGCACAATCATTAAGAAATAAAATAGTCAAAGAATCAATATCAGAAAAAATAGATGTATTCGATGCTAATCAAGCATAAAAATTAAACAGAGAGATATTGAAGATCTCCCCAGTATGGTCACCAAATAAATGTTGAGGAAAAGATACGAAATGATCTTACTCAAACATTTTCAGATCCTTCTTGGCTAAGGAAAGATAGAAGGGAATATCACCCTATGTTTATAGCCATCAATATTGATATCCTAATTCACGAGTATTGTTTAAAAGTGCTTAGGATGTTTTTTTATAAATAAAATCTTGCTGAAAAATCATTATTTATGTAATTTTCTGAACATATCAGATGCTGAAATAATTATAGAGACAGAAGTAAAGACGCCAAGTCGATAATCAAAATAGATGAGACATAAATCAATCCTTTTTTTTAATTCCAATTCATCAAAGAATCGTTCTCTTTTAAAAAATTCCTGAGGAAGTTTTGGACCAAAGTCAAACTTAGACATCCCCGATGAAACATACAAAAGGAATTCTGACAGAAAATCAAAATCTGGACTTTAAAAGTTGGATCAGCTTGCCATAGATTGCTGCCCACTTGACTCTGCACAATAGCCTTTGTTAGATATGAAATATAATTCAAAAACTAACAAGTCTACATAGACTATCAAAGATAGATCAACACCTCTGAAAACCAAGTGTATGAATGATGTAATTCATCCTTGAATCTTGTTGTCTACAATAGGACCCTGCTATCATAAAAAAGAATTAGGCTTCTAATGAATTAAGGAATGAATGAAAAATGAATTATCTCAAAAAAAACTCAAAGAGAAAGCCTTAGTATGTTTCTCCTTCTATTCTCCTCTTGTTCCTCCCTTTCCTTTTCCGTTAATCAAATTAGAATTGGTTGAATTAGTTGAACTACTTCCTTAGTTAAGTTAACTGAAACTCAAACAACTTTTTAGTTAAGGGGGAAAAGTAATAAATCATAATAAGGGTTTTTAAATAAATAATAACTAGTAGGTGGGACCCCTTGTGACTCCCTTTAGCTTTTAACAATCATAACACAACTATTTAATCAAACAAAACCTCCCTCCTTGTGACTCCCATCATCACATTCATATTTGACAATTTATCTCAATGATAATTGAAATTATTTCCAAAATATATTACCCATATATCCAAAAAATAGTGTGTTGTCCAAAATTTTAGAAGTCAATTGTTCTCAACAATTAATAAATTAAAAAACTTAAAATCCATATTTTCCACTCCGGGGGGCAATCTTTCCCTTATTGCTGCTATCACCTTTTGATCTCTCTAAATTTTCCTAAGGCTGTGTGGATCCTTTAGGCCTAAACTCATTGATCACATGAGAGCAATCATCTCTCAAATGCATTAGGGAGGACACAGATTTATCAGAGTCATTTGAGGGTGAGGAAGGGGTAGCAATGGATTTTCCTTTGTCAAGAGCATGGTGGACCTCGATTTTCAACCTTTTTCTTGCATGGGAAGACTGAAATGGTGAGTGGACAGGGGTAGCTTGGACAATTTGATTGATAAGCAGGAGAGCAGGTAAAGACAATTTAGGCCAACCACGATGTTGAGAGACTGTCGGGTGGACAATCTCTTGCCATCCATCATTTTCAGGAACTTTAGGCTGTAGTGAGACATGAGGAGGCACGGGGATACCAGGGACCTGTGTGGCTTGGAAGGGAGGCCTTTCAGGCCTAGGTTGGACCACTCCTTTCCTAATCCAGTTAAAAACCCCAGCTTGAAATAGTTGGCCTAACTCTTGCGAGTCTGCATCAAACTGTATAGAGAATCATGGCCTTCTAGGGCCCCTATTCCCATTGCCTCTTCCTCGGTTACCTCTGCCATGGCTACCTTTGCTGAAAAAGCTCATTCTTGTATGCATAATTGATTAGCAAATAGTTTCTTTAACAACCATACATGACAACTCTTTTAAGATATGAAATAAAATTTGGCTCAACAACATATCAGACTCATGCAATCCAATCCATACAAATTGTTTAATAGTTTTCAAGGAGCATGGGTTGAACAAAGGTTTTGGGATATGCGAGGGGTTGTATTGAGAGAAAAATGTTAAAATGACGGGGAAAAGATCATGGTTATTGCTCACAGACAACAAACAATCAACTTTATCATAAACCAAAAGAATATATCACTCTAATTCATCCTTGTGATCCCTTAACTATCATAATACAAAACTTATATTAACTATAATTAAATTTTAGGAACAAGGAGTGGATAGTGAATATGGGAAGGCAAGGGGAATTGTAATTAGCGAAAAGTGAAATAATGGTAGGGGAAAAGAGCAGATATTGTTCGAAAAATCAATTAAGTAATCCATAAAACAATTATGTATTCAATACAACTATTCCAACGCCAATTAACAATTACTGTGGTCAATTAAACCATTACTGTGTGTTAAAACTTGTTCACTATCCACATTTAGATCTTTAACACTTTTAATTAACACAGTATCATCTTACTCAAAATCAATATGCCTTTCAAACATCTTGTAGAAAGAATTTTGTTTCCTCTCGTTTCTTCCATTTTGTATTCAAAACAAAATCCCAATGAACACACAGTCATATTTCTTTAACTCTATTCCGGAAATATCAACCACTGTCCATAAATTCCAACTCTTCAAATCAATCATAGACACAAGTCCTTCAAGAATTGAACTAACTCTTTTAAGACATGATTGATTCCATTCCTTCAACAAAATTTACCAATAAAATTTCGATGAAATTATAATGTAAAAACCCTGTTCTTTATTTCTGTTGGTGAAATTAAACAAAATGATGCATGATGTCTCCATAACCATAGACAAAAATCAACCAAGTCTTTGACATCAAATTTCCAATTTGTAACGATCCCAATCGAGACATTAATAAACACACAACAACCACCAAACTCAATTTATAACACATTGTAGGAACACATAGAACACTTAAAAAAAAGTCATTTTTGTCACTATCCATTTCTGTTTACTACCAATCAATCGATTTATAACAATGTTGAGTTATTGGTTCAATTGAAAAAATCAAAAGGAGGCATAGATTGTATAACAATTATCATTTCCAATCACAAATCTCCAACCACGTGATCAAACAGAGACGATCCAATCATCGAAAACAATGTTAATACTACCCAACAAACTATAACAGTCAACAAGATAACCGACAGAGTGTGACTGTTGAGTTAATCAAAATCGGGCTCGGTACCAATGAATACAAGAAATAGTTAAGGGTTTTCTCGATCATTAAAACACAGGGAGACTAGAGTCGACCATATCAATAGCAGGTGAGAACCCTTTGAGACAACACGGTGGACACACAAACCACATAACATTTAGCCTACAAGATAGGGTGAAAATTCACACTAGATAGGGTAGACCATGATGTAGAAGAGAAGAGGTTTCTTATTGGCGAGTAACCAACACCAAAAACATGCAGGGGAATAACCCTCGTGTTTTTCCCCAAAAATCGAATAATATGGATAGAAATGCAGAGCCCAAGTAATAACAACCAACCCTAAAGCAAGCCTCTTGGTATAATAGTCACCATAACTAACTGTGAAGATACCAATAACATAAAATGAGCCCACGACCAGGTGGAAAATGATATGCGTTGGCCAAAAGGTGGTTCAAATCATACAAAACAACCCCATAACACCAAATAGCACTAGGTGTGGTTACAAAGACTGTGAGGAGACAACCAGCCAGTCCAAACTGAATGAAACCCTCCAACAAAAACCCATAGAGACAACACAAAGACATCATGGCTTCCATCACACAGAATATTCAATGAAATCGTGACTTCAACCATCCAATTTTCCATTTGCAATGAATAATACAAAAAAAACCATTCCATAGAAACACCATGAGTTTACATAGTTGCCAGCCTCAAGAAAAAAAAGGACCAATACATCATCGAGCCAAAATTTATTTCATAACCAGAGTGAGTTCATGGATGGGAGAAAAAAACATACTTGTAACGAAATGCCCTTAAAAATGCGAGCTTGGTCGAGTAGTTCCTTCCTTGCCTGAATATCAGAGCTTAACCACAACGAAAATCAAATGAACAATATCCAATCTAGGGTGATGACTAGTGGGAGAAGTATGGAGTGACGTGTTGTAAATGCATGTCTCTTCCATCCTCCCTTCATTCAATTATGTAGTACATGACAACCAACCAGCATTGATCCATGCCATTAACCATGTATCGAAACTTGCATACATTGCTTGCCAAATGGGCCACCCGATCCATACTAACTATTGCAAAGAAAACCATACTATACCATATATCGCATGCACCTTAATATAACTCAACAACATCATATAGCCACTAACATTGCTAGTTAGGACTAACATCAATTTCTTTAATTTCAAATGCACATAGTATAACATATCATATCATAGTTTAGCATAGTTCTCTTTTCTTGGATTTATTCCATATTGATTTTTCCTCTTGTGATCACTAACATGTGTCTTATGTAGGTGCAACATGTAATTAATCATTACTATGATAGAAATGTAATCCCAGTGAATATAATCCATTTATAACATGGAATTTAGATCTTAGAGAAACATAACCAACACATAACATGCATTATCCATCTACAATCTGTCGTAAATAAAACCAATATTTCATCATCAACCATGTATATCCTTGTATGCATCATCCAAACAACAATATAAAATGTGTAACAAGACCATCTATGATCCTCCAATCTAGAAGGGGGTCCCACCTACTAGTATTATATATATCATTAGCTTATAAATAATAGGCTTAAGCAATACTTTGTGGGTGAAATCCTCGTTGCGATTTTTATCATCAAAAAGTACTTCGTTGGACCAAGAACGCATGGCACCAGAAAACCCTTTACAAATTTTTATAGAGCATGTAGTTTACTTACCCATGCTTGTGGAGAATCATTTCTAGTGTGCTTTTGCCACCATTTTCTTCACTAGGGTCGAGCACTACCAGAATCATTGATCGTGGGAAGTAACAAAGTGAAAAGAAAGATGAAAATGAGACCAAAGGTTCGACTACGAGGGGGTTTAATGGCACCTTGAACCTCTTGTTCATGGGAAAGAGCATCTGGTACGCTATCCACACTACTGCCATGTGATTTCAATTGAAGTGGAGAGCCCACATTGGGCGGTTTCCTGTAGTAACAGGACACGATGTACTGGGTAGGTCCTATCACCATTAATGGACCTTCTATGACTTGAATTCCTACAGGATATAATGGCCTAGGCTCTGGTATGACTTGTAATCCACCTCATTATGAGTTTTAAACCTCTTTAATGTTGTGTTGTATGTGCAAAATATGTTTTCGGTTGGACAAAGGTTTAGTATTTTCATAGAGTTTTAAACTTGTTTTAATGGGTTCATCGTATGCATGGGTTTATAATTTAGTATAGTATTGGATTACATGGTATGTTTGTATTCTATAGCACGCATACTAGGGACATTGCCATTCTTATCTCCTAGATCAACAAGTTTGGTCTACTAGGGTTTTAACTGAATGATAAGGTTTTCATCATATAATGGATTTATAATATGATTGTTATGCTATTGTAGTATGGTAAGTGTTATGAGTAAGTTATAACCCTATCACATAGGTTAGGGATGTTGACAGTTATGTATCCCAACTAATAAATGCAAATAAATGTATGACTCTAGCATGATTAACATGGTTTCATAGTGCATAGTAAGTTAGGTTATGAGTCAATGTAATAAGAACACCTTGGTTTAATTTAGTGGATTATAATAGTAAGATATGTTGGTCTTAAATATCCTCAATATTTTTAGGATGGATAATCCAGTGGAGTAAAAACTTTTATGCGTGCAAAAGTGGAATAAGATTTATAAGAAATATCTTTATGTGTCATGAACCAGTTCTGGTTTGATAATAGATGCTAGTTTCCCTGTCAATATTTTTTATTATTTTAGTGAAATTTGGGGTACATTACATATGGTATTAGAGATGTTGTTTACAACACTTAGGCCTAAGGGAAACACCAGAAAGTTATCTTGCTGAAGGAAAAATCTAACAAATAATAATTATTGTTACAAACAAAAAACAAAAAAAATGTTTTTTGAAAATGTCAACGTTGAATGGAGAAGGAGGCATACCTGATAGAAACCACAATCAAGAGATCCCTAGAGATACATAACACCACAATGAGGGAATTTCAGCCACCCAAGTATTGGAAACGATGAGGAATATTATTGTGGAATTGCAGGTGTTTAAAGCTGATAATGAAAAGTTAAAGAAAGCTCAAGAAGATCAGCTGGAAATAAACGAAATGTTGTTATGAAGTATAGCAAAAAATAAGAGTACAAGAGATAATGAGAGGGAAGAAGAGGTCAGAAAAAAGTCCTCAAAGAGATCTAGTCATGAAACAGAAGGATAAGACAACTCTTCTGAGGACACACACATGAGAGAAATCAAGGCATCTACAGGGAGGAAAATAAAACAGCTGGACCACCTGGAAGGTAAATTTAAAAAAATAAAACCCTCCAGCTTTGATGAGAAATAAAAGACTGGTGAGGAGGTTGAAGCATGGTTGTTAGACATAAATAAATACTTTCAAAATTATAATTATTCCAGTAATATGAAAGTTAGAAGGGCCATTTATAATTTAAAGGGAAAAGCTAGTATCTCATGGCAAGATCTAAAACTTGTGAAAGGATTGAAAGAAAAATGAATGGAATGGTGAGAATTCAAAAATTATTTAAAGAAATAATACTTATCAAAAAGTTATTACAAAATAAGGACTAAGGAATTCTATGAACTGCGACTAGGGAAAGTGGTTATGGATGATCTGATTAATAAATTCCTAGATCTGTTGAGGTTTGTGCCTTATATCAAAGAAGATAAGGTAAAAATACAAAGGTTCGTAAGTTGTCGACCACAATCATACAAGGACAAAATTGAATTTTATAATCCTAAGTCCTTAAATGAGGTTTTAGGAAGGCTAGAATGTCATGATATGAACAATATAAGAAGAGATATGAAATTCCCAAGGCATGGAAAGATAAGAAACAGGATAAAATGAATCAGTGTAAGAAAGGTTTCCAACCAGCCCCTTTTCGTAACATGGAAAAATGATTTCAAAGGAGGGACTATCACTCTAACACACAAAATACCCAAGGGGGAAATAAACCAGTTAATTTGGGATTCAAGAAGGTAGGGGACAACCCCATAGAACCATTGAAATGTTGGGAGTGTGGAGAACCTTGCCTATGGAAAAATTGTCCACACTTAAACCCATCAACAAGGACTTTAGACCAAAATATTCAAGATTCTTCAACAGTTGGAGATATTGGTAGAAGCATGCATAAGATCAATGCATATCTGGATGGTGGACAAGCAGATCATCAATCCACTATTGTGGAAGTTGAAGGTAAAATTCATTTCAACAATGTTTCTATACTAATTGACCCATAAGCTAGTATGAGTTATATTACTCCATCTTTAGTAGAATCAAACAAGTTAAAGAAGGTAAAACACGCTAAATATTTTATCTGAACTCGGGGGTGATTAGTTTCCAATAATTGAGTGATTATGTCACTCCTTCAAAGGGTCAGCTAAAGATCATTTTACTTGAGCGATTTGCAATTAAAGGTAAAGTTGAATTATTATAGGCTTGAATCCAAAGTGAATAAAACCTCTTTAGTTTTTCTTATGTGTTATATTTCATGCTTGCATTTAATATCCTATGTGCGGAAATTCATGGAAAAGAAACATAAGAACATAATACACATGATGGATATGACACTTCCCTTTATAATAGAGTTCACCCGATGTGGGCTACGTCTCCAGGTCATGCTCCAAATCTTGACCTCTTTATTCTACTCTCTCTAATGATGTCTCTCCTTTACAAGTTGTAAGGCCAAAGTCCCCTTTCGGTGACAACAAAAAGAGATCGAAATGTGATCAATAATGTATACAAGATTCACAAGTTATCATTCTTATGAGGCATCCATGATGTTGACATGGAAATCATTCTCACATACTCAATACATAAAAAGAGGAAGAATAAAGATGACCCCCATCACCATGGAGTCATAGAGTGCCTTAGAACTGCTGCTTAGATCCAAGAATATATGTAGCCCATCCAAAGATCCCGAAACTACCATATTTAGAAATGATTCGTTGATCACTTATCATGCAAGTGCCACAATTTCTCTGTCACATGTAACTGATTGGTTTTATGTGGAAGAAGAGAAGAAAATAAGAGATATAAGGAATAGCTTGATCTTGTTTCCTTCCTGCAGCCTCTCCATGCTCCTTCATACCTGTAAAAAGAATGCTATGCTACAACATTTAATGACAAAACAACATAATCAAAATAATGCTTACATTGGCTTCTCTAGAACTTACCTTGTTGATCAGACGCTCTGCTGCAAAAACAGACCTCTCAATTGGATTCACGTCGCCAAATTACCTAGAAACGACTATCAAATCGTCTCCATCAGACACAGGCACTTGCAGGCCTCCTCTCGACCTATGTCTCGATTTGCATGCAACCTTGTGCAATTAATGCACTGGAATCTAAATAAAAAATCATGACTTGTACGAACCTAGGTAGACTGGCACAGTCTTCCTCCCCCGTGCATTGGTGAAAAGGCATTTTTAAATAACAACTCGGGTGGATTAACTAATCAGGTCGTTGGTCGAGTTGGTTGGCACGCATTTGTTAAGGAATAAAGATAGGGGGAGGTCTTGAGGTCAAGCTCACCGGCCTCCCCATTTTGTATTATGGTTACAACCATGGCTTTAAATTTGGTGGTGGATTTAACTATGTTGGAACTGCCAAATATAGTGGGACCTCCGCCAGATATGTCGGGGTCCGTTATATATATATTTTTTTTAAATCTGAAACATGCCCTCATTCGGCATTTCAAGGGTGCTATGTGGTGCCCTCTGATTAGGCCACATGGTGCCTAGTTATTGGCCCATTGTTTTCCAGTCACCTGCCATGCAGGCATGATGTCATTTCACGGTTGGACCATTCGTACACTACCACGTGGCGCTTCTGGAGGAAGCCACATGTCTGTATGGATGCCACGCCATCTATACGAAGTGCCAACTTGGCTACCAAATCATCCTTCCATGTCACTATATGGACTGCCAAGTCACCCTACCACGTCACTGTAAGGACTACCACACCACTGTACGGACTACCACGTGGAACGATCCAATTTGTCCATGAATCTACCCAAAAATGCCAAAACTGGGTGACACATGGCAGCCTCTGGTGCTACCACATCACCATGTTGACATCATGCTGATGTCAGCATGCCACATGTCACCTTCTTGATCCTTCCATGTGTTTTGTATGGATGATGATGTCATCAATACATATGTTGACTCATCCCCTGCTGACTGGGCTAGGTTGACCAAAATTTGACTGCGGATATCTTTTGATCCATAACTCTCTTTGATGAACCATTTGTGTCGTTGGAAACATTATGATGTTCTCTTAGTGATCATGCCATTTTCACTGGGTTTTGGGAACTTTTAATTTTTCCCTTTCTTTGTCTACTGAGGCCATTCTGAGCTTCCTGCAACACTTCTAAAACTTTTGTGATGTTCCCTAGATCCATCTGGATCACGTCTCCCAACTGAAAGGACTTTTGGTCCCCAAAAGTATTTACATTAGAAGTTTCATGTCCATTGGACTTACAATAAGAAACCCATACCCAAACTACATCACAAGTCCTAACAATATAAACATGTGCCAGAAAAGGAGTGATATTAACAATTATCACTTTTACATAATACCCTTCTATGGGGTTTGAATTGCAACATGTGATTTACAAAGATGGCCACTCTCAACTAACTCAAGGATTTTCCCCATTCGTTCATCCATTATGCCGAACATGTCCTCTTTACCGAGTTGTCCTTTCTCTGGTAGTTGGTTTCCTCATAGTGGAGGATCTCCCTGCAACACTACATGACTGGAAGTCTCCCTTGGAGGTGTCTTCCTGGTCTTCTTATTTCTCTTTGGGCGTAGATCTGGATGTAAGGCCCAACAAGTGTCCTCGTGATGCCCATATTTACTACAATGGCTGCAATAGCCTTTCTCCTTCGGATGTACTTTTCCCCTGCTCTTTTTCGTGTGTGGAAACCAATATTCCATCCTTGTTCTTCTTCTGGTTTCCATAACCTTCCTACATAAGGATTTTCTCTTCCAACACTGGCATACTACGTGGTTATTCAATCCACGAAAAGTGCATGGTCTTTGATGCTACAAGCTCTGTTTTATATTATTAAAATGATTATAATAAAATGACATTTTAGAGTTTTGAGATTTCTTATACCTCGGTGAGCTTCCTCTAGAGTCAGACTGGCAAGAAGAAGTGGTCTCAACTAGGTCATTGTGATGCTCATCTCTCCATGGAGATGTCTTGAATCCTAGATCATGAGAATCTATGCTCTCGGCATGCACTTAATCAATTTCGGTGATGGAAACAAGAGATCGGAATGTGATCAAGAATGTATACAAGATTCACAAGTTCTCATGCTTATGAGGCATCCATGATGCTGACATGGAAATCATTTCCACATACTCAATACATAAAAAGAGGAAGAATAAAGATGACCCCCGTCACCATGGAGCCTTAGAATGTCATAGATCTACTTCTTAGATCCAAGCATATATGCAGCCCATCCAAAGATCCCAAAACTACGAGATTTAGAACTTCTTCGTTGACAAATTATCATGCAAGTGCCACAATTTCTCTGTCACATGTAACTGATTGGTTTTATGTGGAAGAAGATAATAAAAGAAGAGACCGAAGGAATAGGATAATCTTGTTGCCTTGTTGCAGCCTCTCCATGCTCCTTCAAACCTGTAACACGAATTCTATGCTGCAACATTTAATGACGAAACATCATAATGAAAATCATGCTTACATTGGATTCTCCATAACTTATCTTGTTGATCTGGATCTTTGTTTCAAAAACATACCTTGCCATTGGATTCACGTTGCCGAATTACCTAAAAATGACTGTCAAATCATTTCCATCGGACACATGCACCTTTAGGCCTCCTTTGGACCTCTGTCTCAATTTGCGTGCATCCCTGTGCAATTAATGCACTAACATTTGCATAGAAAATCATGCCTTGTACGGACCTGGGTGGACATATGCACTCCTCCTCCCCCGTGCATTGGTGAAAAGGAATTTTAAAATAACAAATGGGGCAAATTAACCAACTGGCTCGTTGGCTGAGTTGGTTGGCATGCATTTGTTAAGGCATAAAGATAAGGGGAGATCCCAGGGTCAAGCCCGCGTGCCTACCCATTTTTCATTATGATTACAACTAGGGCTTTAACTTTGGTTGTGGCTCTAACTCTGGTGGAACCGCTAGATATAGCGGGACCTCCGCCAGATATGGTGGGGTCCATTATATTCTATTTGTTTTTAAAATCCGGAAACAAGCACTCATTGGGAATTTTGGGGGTGCCATGTGGATCCCTCTGATTGTGTGATGTGGCCCTGGTTATTGGCCCATGTTTTTCTAGTCACCTACCATGCATTCATGATGTCATTGCATGGTTGTCCCAGTCGTACACCTCCATGTGGCGCTTCTGGAAGATCATGCCACATCATCTGTATCGACTTCCACCTCAACTACCATGTCACTGTATGGACTTCCATGTCACCCAGCCACATCATTGTACGTACTTCCATCTCAATATACAAACTGTATAGAATGCCACGTGGAATGATCCGATTGGTCCACGGATCTACCTGAAAACGCCAAAACTGGGTGACACGGGGCAGCCTATGGTGTTGCCACATTACCATGTTGACGTCAGCATGCCATGGGTCTCCTTCCTACTCTTTCCATGTGTGTTGTATGGATGCTGGCATCAGTAGTACAAATGTTGACTTATCCCCTGTTCACTGGGCTAAGTTCACCAAACTTTGACCGCGAATATCTTTCGATCCGTAACTCCGTTTGATGAGTCATTTGCGTCGTTGTAAATATTGTGACGCGCTCTTCATGATCATGTCATTTTCACTGGGTTTTGGGAATTCAAAATTTTCTCTTTCTCTATCTGTTGAGGCCATTTTGAGCCTCCTGGGACACTTTTGAAACTTTCGATATGTTCCCTAGATCCATTCGGATCACGCCTCCCAACTGAAAGGAATTTTTGTCCCCATAATTATTTACATTTTAAGTTTCACGTCCATTGGATTTATAATAAGAAACCCATACTCAAACTACCTCACAAGGCCTAACAATATCAACATGTGCCAGAAAAGGAGTGATATTAACAATTATCACTTTTACACAATACCCTTCTATGGGGTCTGAATTGGAACATGTGATTTACAAAGATGGCCACTCTCAACTAACTCAAGGATTTTCCCCATTTGTTCAGCCATTATGCCGAACATGTCCTCTTTACCGAGTTTTCCTTTCTCTGGTAGTTGGTTTCCTCATGGTGGCGGATTTTCCTACAGCACTTCCTGACTGGTTGTCTCCCTCGGAGGTGTCTGCCTAGTATTATTGTTTCTCTTTGGGCATAGATCTGGATGTAGGGCCCAACACGTGGCCTCATGATGCCCATCTCTGCTACAATGGTTGCAGTAGCCTTTCTCCTTCGGAGGTACTTTTCCCCTGCTCTTTTCCATGTGTGGAAATAAATATGCCATCGTCATCCTTCGCCTAGTTTCCATAACCTTCCTACACAAATATTTTCTCTTCCAACACTGGGATACTATGTGGTTATTCAATCCACAAGAAGAGCATGGTCTTTGATGCCACAAACTATGTTTTATATTAACATGATTATAATCAAATGGAATTTTAGAGTTTCGATATTTATTATACCTCGGTGAGCTTCCTCTGGAGTCAGACTAGAAATAAGAGTTGGTCTCAACTTGGTCATTGTGATGCTCATCTCTCCCTAGAGATGTCTCGAATCCTCGATCATGAGAAGTTGTGCTCTCGGCCTACATTGAATAAATTTCATCTATTGATGAATTGTTGACCTCTAAATTCTTAGTGACTATCCTTGGGTCTCCTTCATGAATGGTTTTGGATATCTCTCCAACATCCTTTGGGACATATCCTATCCCAGCATATCGAGGCCAAACCACTACCTTGATGGGATCCACAATACCTTGGCCATTAGTTTCAAGGCCTCCTCCTTCGTATCCCATTTTTCTCATCAACTTTAAGTGCATGCAATAAGAATGATGTTCAACTATTTGAAAAGAGTCATCAACATTAATCAAGAAAGGAACTATACATGGTTTATTTACCTCCATCTCAAACTGGGACTCTTGGCCTGTTTCTTGAGATGTGTCTAGTTGTTCCCGGTGAGAAGGATAAGTGGAATATGCTTCTAGGAATCCTCCTTGGTTTCTGGATGTTTGTAGGTCATTTTATTTTTCTTGGAAAAGTGTGCATGCATTTGCATTGTCATGCTCGCACTCATAAATGGTGAAATTTCCATGGTCACACAATGATCCTATCACTGTCTCATTTGTAGAGCCTTCCCCTATCTGCATCTTCATGGCTTGCAACTTCTTTTTCAACCTTTGGTTCTCTTCCTTTGGAACATGCAACAATGTATTCAATCCAAATTTTTGTGCTTGAAGCATTTGTTTGAGCTCTTGAAGCTCATAGAACCATAAATTTTTTTGTGACCTTGCCATCCTTAGCTTCAACACCTGCAATCGATATCAATCATGCTCAGATACCACATGATATGAACCCGGGGGTGATTAGTTTCCAATAATTGATTGATTTTGTCACTCCTTCAAAGGGTCAGCTATAGATGGCTTTACTTGATCGTTTTGCAATTAAAGGTAAAGTTGAAATCTTATAGGCTTGAATCCAAAGTGAATAAAACCTCTTTAGTTTTTCTTATGTGTTATATGTCGTGCTTGCATTTAATATCCTTTGTGTAGAAATTCATGGAAAAGAAACATAATAACATAATACACATGATGGATATGACACTTCCCTTTATAACAGAGTTCACCCGATGTGGGATACATCTCCGGGTCATGCTCCAAATCTTGATCTCTTTATTCTCCTCGCTGTAATGATGTCTCTCCTTTACAAGTTGTAAGGCCAAAGTCCCCTTTCGCTGATGCCAACAAGATATTGGAATGTGATCAGGAATGTATACAAGATTCACAAGTTCTCATGGTCATGAGATATCCATGATGCTGACATGGAAATCATTCCCACATACTCAATACATAAAAAGAGTAAGAATAAATATGACCCCCATCACCATGGAGCCATAGAGTGCCTTAGATCTATTGCTCAAATCCAAGCATATATGCATCCCATACAAATATCTTGATACAATGAGATTTAGAAATTCTTCATTGACCACTTATCATGTATGTGCCACAATTTCTCTGTCACATGTAACTGATTGGTTTTATGTGGAAGAAGAGAAGAACAGAAGAGATATAAGGAATAGGATGATCTTGTTGCTTTGTTGTAGCATCTCCGTGCTCCTTCAAACCCGTAACAAGCATGTTATGATGCAACATTTAATGAAAAAACAACATAATGAAAATCATTCTTACATTGGCTTCTCTAAAAATTAGCTTGTTGATCTGAAGCTCTGCTACAAAAGCATACCTCTCCATTGAATTCACGTCGCCGAATTACCTAAAAAGGACTGTCAAATCATCTCCATTGGACACATGCACCTCTAGGCCTCCTCTGGACCTTTGTCTCGATTTGCATGCAACCTTGTGCAGTTAATGCACTGACATATGCATAGAAAATTTTACCTTGTACGAACATGGGTGGACTGACGCGCTCCTCCTCCCCCGTGAATTGTTGAAAAGGCATTTTTAAATAACAACTAGGGCAGATTAACCAACCAGGTCGTTGGCCGAGCTGGTTGGCGTGCATTTGTTAAAGCATAAAGATAGGTGGAGGTCTCGGGTTCAAGCCCACGGGCCTCCCCATTTTGTATTATGGTTAAAATTTTGGTTTTAACTTTGGTGGAACCGCCAGATATAGCGGGACCTCCACCAGATATGGCGGGGTTGGATATATTATATATTTTTTGAAAATCTAGAAACATGCCCTCATTGGGAATTTCTAGGGTTCCATGTGGCACCCTCTGATTGGGCCACATGGCATCTGGTTATTGGTTCATTGTTGTCGATTCACCTACCATGCACGCATTACGTCATTGAATGGTTAGCCCAGTCATACACCACCACATGGCACTTCTGGAGGAAGCCACATGTCTATACGGATGCCATACCATCTGTACGAACTGCCACCACGGCTACCACATCATCTTTACATGTCACTATACAGACTGGCACGTCACCCTACCACATCACTATGCAGACTACCATGTCACCCTTCCACATCACTGTACAGACCGCCACATGGCACAATCTGATTGGTCCATAGATCTACCCAAAAATGACAAAACTGGGTGACACATGGAAGTCTCTAATGGTTCCACATCACCATGCTGACATCAGCATGCCACATCTCACCTTCCTGCTCCTTCCACATGTGTTGTATGGATTCTGACATCATCTGTATGGATGTTGACTCATCCCCTTCTAACTGGGCTAGGTTGAACAAACTTTGACCGCGAATATATTTTGATCTATAACTCCATTTGACGATTTGTTTGCGCCATTGGAAATCTTACGACATGCTCTTCGTGATCATGCCATTTCCACTAGGTTTTGGGAACTTTTAATTTTTCCTTTTCTCTACCTGTTGAGACAATTTTGAGCCTCTTGGGACACTTCTTAAACTTTTGTGATGTTCCCTAGATCCATCCAGATCACACCTCCCAACTGAAAGGACTTTTGGTCCCAAAAATTATTTACATTATAATTTTCATGTCCATTGGACTTATAATAAGAAACCCATACCCAAACTACCTCACAAGGTCTAACAATATCAACATGTGCCAGAAAGGGAATGATATTAACAATTATCACTTTTACATAATACCCTTGTATAGGGTCTGAATCGCAACATGTGATATACAAAGATGGCCACTCTCTACTAACTCAGGGATTCTCCCCATTCTTTCAACCATTATGCTGAGCATGTCCTCTTTACCAAGTTGTCCTTTCTCTGTAAGTTGGTTTCCTCCTTGTGGCAGATTTCCCTGTAGCACTGCCTGATTGGCTGTCTCCCTCAGAGGTGTCTACCTGGTCTTCTTGTTTATCTTTGGGTGTAGATATGGTTTTAAGGCCCAACAAGTGGCCTCGTTGTAACATCCTCGACCCTCCAGATACCGAGTAATTCTACCATGCAAAATATACACTTATATGATATATATGCATTTTAATGAATTTAAAACACTTAATCAAAATAACAAAGAATTACTACTACCAGTTCAGATTCACACAAGATTAACAGTAAATCCACATGCAACATAATACATTATAACATTCAAGCATCACAAAACATGCATAAAATGCATAATTAAGCACAAAAATGATACTTATGTTTTAGCTCGAGTAAGTCCACCAACTGTGTGCAAACCTTCCACGAACCTCCCAGCCTTAGACCACATTGCTCATCACTCTCAGCAGTAGGTCACCCTCGAGCTAGGACTAAACTCCACCAAGCAAGGGAATTCTAGGCTTGGCAAGGAAAACAAGGAAGTTGCACAAAGCAACAGGAAGGATCTTTTATCCCAGGAGCCACTTATGAGAAAATTCGAATAGTATCTTAATAGTGAAAATTCCAAGGAGTCACAGACGTAGCAACAAAACCCCAAGACCTTAAGCTCTGATACCATATGTTAGGAACCAAATATCAATATAGCATAGAAAAACCTCAGAATAAGTACTCAACGCCTTGAGAAAGAGATAATTTCAGATAATAAGCCTCTTCGAGGGGGCAACCTCCTTTTACCCCACATAAATGTTTAAGTACAAGATGATTCCAAATGAAAATGCCTCCTTGGTATATATAGGAGACTAGGAGGTATAATTACAACTAATGGAATAAAGTCGACATAAATAAAATAAAATTA
>SNQJ01S0115722.1:0-10361 GCA_010110895.2 Picea sitchensis | reverse complement strand
TAACATTCTGGCATTGTTGCCAAGGACGAAGTTGAAAATATTTTCCCTGGGAGAACGACAAATGTTGCAATTTGACCCCTGAGTGTAACAGAGGGACAAACACCCATATCGGCTGAAATTTTTACCCTGGCGACTCTAGTCCAAACAAACCAGTAGCCTCAAGTAGCACTACTCAGAAAAAATGGCTCCAAAGACGTTTTACACCAGGGAAAATCTCGACCCAAACCCTTCTAAGCCTATGTGCGACCCCGAGAAGATTCTGTGCAAGGTTACGGAGAAGGCATCATACTCATTTTATTTCCTGGATAGAAGCTTGTTCTTGCCCAAAGATGGTGCATAGAGCATTGACAACCTTGAGTTTGACATAATTTTCGAGCAAACTCTGTTTAGGTCTAAGTCAGAAACTAGTTTGGACAAGATTGTTTTCGACCTAAAAAATTTCCAAGCTTTGGTGACAAATATATTCCCAAAATTTGAATCCCCCTAGGGCCATGGCTGCCAAATTCGCTCCCCTCATCCTGCTAGCCTAGTTACATGACTTGCCTCAGAATTATAACCAAATAATCAGACTCTACGATGTTGAGGGAAATGTTTCCGCCGAGAGACACTTGGAATGGTTTAACGACTTCGTCGACCTGGAAGAGGTGGACTACGCAGATGAAAAAATGAGGCTCTTTGCATAGAGCCTTTCAAGAGATGTAAGAAATTGGTTCAAATATCTCCCACCTGCGAGCATTCGAGACTTCGCCGCCTTCGAAAGGTCATTCCTAAACAAATGGGGAGATAAGAAAAACCCTTTCCAGCTGCTAACACAATACAATAATATGAAGAAAGAGCTTGAGGAGATGGTGCAGGAATTTTTGGCTCCTTTTTTAAAGGTGTAAAACTCCATCCGTGGGAAAGTGAAACCTTCCCCCAGTGTTGTGTAGTTGTCGTACACAGACTCCTTCAATAGAGACTTTTCTCTATTGCTGAGAGAAAGAAGATCGGCGAGTCTGGATGCTATAATGAGAAATGTGGTTGAGGTTGAGGTAAACATGATGGCATAAGAAAAAATGAAACCAAGGTTCAACTGGGGTGAAAAGATACCCCAGGGAGATGCACATCCATCGACATCGTGGTCCTCAGACGATAAATTCTACATGATGATGAAGACCATGGAGAAGTTGATGGAGAGGATGTCCATGGGAAACAAGCCTGCTGCATGAGAGGAAAATGACCCACAACCTAGAAATCAAAATCTTCGGAGGAGTCAGGTTCCTCAAATCAAGTAGCGAGACCTAGGTGACCAGCAGACAAGACCTCCTTTCCAGAACAACTACGTAGATGAGGATTTTGACCAGACTTTCGACGATCAAGTGCATTGTTTTGATGACAAAAACCCGTGCGTGTTCCTAACGAAGAGTGAGCATGATTGGTATATGAGCATAAACGAAGAATTCACGTTGGAGACCGACGATGGTATGATACTCGAAATAGATAATGCCCCATCTTGGGAGACAAAAGAATTCAAGAAAGGTTATCAAAATGCTATCATGCAGTTCTAGAAGAAGTACAACCTCAGAAGCAAAGATGTACCTGCTAAGCCGCAACAAACGAACCCTGTGAAGAAGCCTACAATGGATACACCTTCCACTAGATAACCCAGACCAGATAGCTCGGTCAGGGACATGACGAAAAAGGCCAATTCTAAGGAGGAGGTCCCCAATAAAGTTTCGGAAAGAGGATGAGAAACAAACGGAAAAGAGGTACAAAAAACTTGTTCCCCTTTTAATTTTGAACACAAAATGGCTAAAATCAAGATCTCCATCTCTTTCAATGAGATTATTAAGAAAGGTGAGTATCGGGAACAAATCACTAAAATGTTGAAGATGGAAGGGACCCCCGATACCCTGAATATTCGAGACGATAATCTCGCCATCCTCTTCGGTCCGCGCGTTGAAGAAACAATTGATGTTGAAGACGTCCATCCGTTCTATATCGGTCTGAAGATTCACGACCTGACCTTGCATAACACTGTGCTCAATTCTCGCACGTCACACAATCTCGTGCCAAAGGTGATCATGGATGAATTGGGTTCGGAAGTCACTAGGCCATACAAATACCTTTTCTCCTTCGATTCGAGGAAGGTGAAATGTTTGGGTCTTATCAAAGACCTAGTTGTGTCATTGGCTCTAATCCCTGCTAATAACATGGTCATGGACATAGTCATCGCAGACATACCCCCAAAGTTCGGCATGCTGCTCTCGAGATCATGGGCTGCAAAGTTGAAAGGTATGTTACAGATGGATATGACGTATGCCACTATCCCTGTCTTCGATCGTGACATAAGGTTTTATAGAGAAGTGTTGCTAAAAAATATGGTGAGTAGCAAGATGCAGCCCAACAATCATCCTATATATGTCATCGACACTGAAGTGGGTTTGTCTATATTCTACAATGATTTTAGCTTCGGAGAAGAAGGATTGTCGACCATCACAACAGCTGACGAGAAAACCGCGCAGGAAACGATAAAGTGCGCCGACCCGGAAGACCGCATGGAAAATGGGGCTTGGAACATGAGTTTTGATGACGTGGTCAATAGAGAAGGAGTTGGGGATAGAATATGGGTAAGCCCCCCTGAAGTAAGCACAAATTTGTGGTCATACAAGCTCGCGTTTGAATGCACTAACAACATGGTTGAGTATGAAGCATTGATCTTGGGCTTGAAAGTTTTGAAAGAGATAGGTGTGCAGAGGATAGTAGTGCACGAAGATTTTGAGCTAATCATAAATCAGGTGAAGGGTGTGTATCAAACCAAACACCCCAGACTGCGCGCGTACAAAAAATTGGCTTTGGACCTTCTCGAAGGATTTTCAGAGTATGACCTCGGCCTCGGTTTTCAAGATTCCCACACGATGAAAAACAAGTGGAAATATTCCTCCTTGTGAGAGATGAGTTTGCTAACACAAACATCGACGGGGAATACTGTGGAAACGGAGATGAGAGTGCAGATGCGTGCAGTAACGACGAACCTTTCCAAAACTAGATCGTGGGAAGGGATATAATTCAACTGAAGAACAATATCATTCCAAAGGGGTTGGTGCTACTAGAAAAGTTGTTTGACGAGAATGATGTGGCTAAGAACCCCAAGATCACTACAAGTGAAGAAGATGTGGAAGACTGCAACATCGGGACTGAGGAAGACCCGAAGATGGAAAAATTGTCAAAGACACTCAACCCAGAGGTCAAGCAGAATTACGTAAAGCTCATGAAGGATTTCCCGAACATTTTTGCGTGGAGCTATGATGATTTGAAATTATATGACACGAAGGTGATCCAACACATTATCCCTCTCAAAGAATACCATAAGCCTTTCAAACAGAAGTTGAGGTGGATAAACCCTCTATTGCTGCCACTGATCGAGAAAGAGGTAAAGAAACTTTTCGACGCCAAAATTATTGTTTCTTTAAGATTCTCGAAGTGGGTAGCTAACCTAGTACCTGTGACAAAGAAAAGAGGTGAGATAAGGCTGTCAAAAGGTAGTTGGATCTCAGAAGATGTCCATGATGGACAGTTTCTTGGGATATAATCAAATCATGGTCCACCCGGACGAGAGAGAGAAGATGACCTTCACCACTCCATGGGGAACGTTCATGTATGCTAAGATGTCATTCGGCTTGATAAACGTCAATGCCACCTTTCATAGGGTGATGGACATCGCGTTTTCTGATGAAAATGATAAGTTCATCATGATTTATTTGTACGACATCACAGTGTATTCTGCCTCCGACAAACAACATCTCGAGCACCTAAAGAGAGTCTTCCAGAAGTGCAGAAAGTTTGACATATCACTGAATCCAAAGAAGTCCCATTTCGTGGTGGAGGAAGGAAATATTTTGGGGCACATCATTTCCAAAAAAGGTATTAAAATAGATCCTAGCAGGGTTGAAGGGATTCTGAAGATCGACACCCCGGGCAGTAAAAAGGAGGTACAATCTTTCTTGGGCAAGGTAAACATTTTGAGGAGATTCATCCCGAACATGGCAGAAATCATAAAACATATAACTTGCATGCTCAGGAAGGGAAACAATATTAAGTGGAACCGAGAGGCAAAGAAGTCTTTCGAAGATATTAAGGTGGCACTGACTAAAGCTCCTGTGCTATCCAACCCAGACTTTACCAAATATTTTTTCCTGTTCTCATTTTCCTCATAACACAATATTGTCGGCGTGCTGTTGCAGAGACGAACAAGATTTCGAGAAACCCATAGCCTACTTCAGCCAGACACTATGCAACGCACCCCTAAAGTACAATATTATGGAAAAGTAAGCATACGCCTTAGTAAATACCTTGAAAGAATTCAGGACATATATATTGCATTCCCATGTCATCGTCTGTGTACCCAGCAGTTCAGTAAAGGACATCTCGACTCAACCTAACCCGGAAGGAAGGAGAGGAAAATGGATAGTAGCCATGTTAGAATACGATCTAGAGATCAAGCCTACAAAACTAGTCAAAGGTCAGGACCTCGTGAAGTTGATAGCGCAATCGGATTGCGACGCTGTTGGAATGAACTTCATTGTCGATCTATCAGAATGTCATCAAGAAGAAAGGACTGCGCAGGTGCCTCAGTGTTTCCTTGACTCACCATGGTATGAAGACATCATATATGTATTGGAGAATATCTAGGCCCCTCCAGGCGTGAGTAAGACTAAGGCTAGATTCCTCAAGCTTAAAGTGGTTAAGTTCTGCGTCTTGGAGAATTCGCTATACTGGAAGACCTCGGAGGAATACTGTTAAGATGTTTTCTAGAGGATGACGTGAAACAGGCCATATGGGATTTTCACAGAGGCAACTGCGGAGGGTGCCACTATTGGAAGACCACCGCGCACAAGATCCTGAGGGTAGGTTATTACTGGCTGACAATTTTCGATGATGTATATAAAGAGGTCTCCAGTTTCCACGAGTGCCATATTTTCGATGGGAGGAGAAATCTACAGTCCCTGTCGTTAAAGCCGATCTCAGTCGAGGCACCTTTCATGTAGTGGGGCCTATGTTTCATAGGAGAGATAAACCAACCATCCTCTGCACAACATAGATGGATTCTCACGGCCAATGATTATTTTACAAAATGGATTGAGGCAGTCGCCACAAAGAAAGAAATCGATGCAGTCATCATCCAGTTCCTGGAAACAAACATCTTGTCAAGGTTCGGGTGTCCTGTTAAAATTATTACTGGTAATGTGGCCACGTTCAAGTCTAAAAATATGCAAAAGTTATACCAGGATTATAACATAACATTGGGGCATTCCACGATGTATTATCCATAAGTAAACGTGTTGGCAGAATCTTTGAAAAAGATCCTGACCAGGATCATCAAAAGGATTTTGAAAGACAATAAGAGAGCCTTCCACAAGAAGCTTATCTATGCGTTGTGGGTAGATCGGATTACCATAAAAAAATCCATATCAACGTCACCTTTCTAGATCATTTACGATGCATACGCAATATTCCCTACTGCGCTAGGACCACCCGTCAGAACGTTGTTGCAAGAGCAGGAGGCCAAGCCAAATGATGCGCAGAGAAGGATAAACCAATTGATTCACATGCAGAGGGTGAGAGAGCAGGTGTATAATCGAGGTCAGCTCCATCAGGAGAAGGTAAATAAAGCTTTCGACAAACATTCCAAGCAGGAATATTTCCAGGTAGATGATTTGGTGCTGAGGTGGGACGCGAGAAATAAAGGAAAAGGAAAACACGAAAAACTCGATCACTCGTGGACAAGGTTGTACAAGATCGGAGCATCCTGCGGAGACAACGCATATATCCTAGAGGGATTGGATGGAGAGTGTCTTGGTTGGGGGACTGTAAATGGCAGGTTCCTAAAACGTTATCTGATGAAATGAAATCCGTTTAAGTCATATGTCATTGTAAATAGCCATTTTATTTTCACGTCGATTCAGTAGTTCCAGCAGAAAATTGAAGCCCGAAGTGAAGGCCCTAAGTTTATGCTGAAGACTTAGAAGTTGTGTTAGTCATTCTAGTTTGTTTTCTATTTGTCATTTACAATGTCTAGTGTCTAGGGGTTGAATAAGCCCCAATGGTTAGGCACCTGGTCTACTATTCTTTGCTACCTCGCAGGGAGGTTAACATCCTCGTTGGAGCTAGTTGTTAGTGCCGCCATTTTTCCTTTCCATTTTAGAGACGGTTTGGAGTCACGTCATCAGGTACATAGCACCGTGAGTTTGAGGTCAACAAATGGCTGGTTGGCCCTTGGAAATGGGAAGGGGTGTCAGAGTCGTAAATTGTATACGTGGTACGGATGTGTCTCTTCCAGAAATCCGAATCCCATTAAAAACCAATCCCTACTTGTCCAAATTGGATCAAATGGGTAATAGAGGTTGCATAGACAAGTACAACAGTTATTATCAGTTCATCATGAAGGCTGAGGGAATGACAAATTGCGTCGTTCGTATTATGCATTCTCAGCAAACCTTGTCACCCGCATCCTACATGCGAGGATTTTCCATGGACATCCTGAAACTCAACTTGAAACATCTCGTCGCCATAAATTTACTGCCTTCCAGTATGATTTCTTTCTCCTAGTCAATTCATTATAAATCTCATATGTTCAGCATTCTCCACAGTATGAGAACCAGCACAGAACTCCATTCACGATTCTCCTTATCAGTTCATCTTATTCAGAGACTTTCCTCCCGTGCATTTGTGAAATTCACTGCGCACAAGACACTCCTCGGTCGCGCCATGGTGACCTCTCAAATCACAGGGAAGGGCACGCGGAGTAGCAGAACCAAATGAGTCGAGCCCCAAAGAGACTGGGTCTCATTTCCACCCGTGGCCACCATTCCCAAAGGCGTGGAAGGAACCATTTATTTTCCTACACAAGAGATCAGAACAAGTTGTGGAACAACCAAAGCAGATAAATTTGTACAAGAAAAGGAGATGGTATGAGGTTTTTCGTCCCAACAACAACTGCCTCGAAGGAGAGGTAGGCCTAGAAAGAACCAGGAAATCATGAAAGTTCAAGTTGAAAAAGAGCCGCGCGTCAGATCGATAGTTGAAGAACTACTCAGATGTGCCATCCGGTTAGAGCCTGTTGAGGAATCAGGCCACGAAGATAGGGGCAAAGCAAGAAAAGGTGATGTCGAAGGAGAAAATGAGGAAACACCATCTCAGTAGCTGGAACAAGCAAAACTAGCTATTGTCGAGTTGTATCAGGAAAACCGAGAATTAAGGAGACAACTAGCGACAAAGGTCGCGGAAGCATCTGATGTGCATAGTCACTGTGGAAACGTGGCATGGTTGAAGAGGCAGCTCAGAGAGGTGAAAGATGTTATCGTACAGTTGTGATAGGCACAGAGGTTAGCAGAATAAAGGCACAAGGAGTGTCCCAAGGAATGTGAAGCGGCCAGAAGGGAAGTCTGCAGGGCTCACACCAATGCACAGAAAGAGAAATCTTAGCGGGTGTCAGTCCCTTCATGAAAATTTTGAGCAATACGTGTTCCTATGAAGTATCATGCCATTTTGATAATGGTCTAGAGAAACAAACAGATTTTTACTGCACGCAGTCCTCCGGCAGATGGGGGCGTTACAGAAAACAAAGTCGTTATTACAAACACCAAGTTTGTGACAAACACCTGTTCGCAAAATACTCGATCAAGAGAATACGACACCACATTTTACCCCCACATCATAACCTGACTGACGATCAGACCCCGCGGTAAACCTGAAGACAATCTTTGGTGGATAGGCATACCTATTACCTATTTTAGATAATGCCATCTGAAGAGTCTCTGTTGCATGTGGCACATTCTTCCTAGTTTAGGGTTAGAAGTTAGAAAATAGGGTAGCCCAAGCGGCGCCCTAGTCTATATATTCCATTTTTTTCAATGTAACCAGGGTTGGTTGGAAAATTTTGGTAGACAATAGTTGTTGTGTGTAATCTGAAAGTTTTGACTGGAATTTAATGCAAAGTTTTTGTGATTTGATGAAAACATTCTAGTTGTGATAGTTGGATGTATTGTGCTTATTTCCTTGCATATGTATTTTCCTGTTATCTATATTTCATATCTCTTTTCTATCTATTTCAGAACGAATTATCGAACCTGTAGATTCACTATACTGCGCCCCTTGTTCGTGCCACTTAGACAAAACATTTTTCCTCTCAAGCTAACTCTGAATTCGTCCACAACGACGCTCTTGAGTTACTTCCTGTGTTTTTCTCCCCCCACACTTTACGGTTTACAATGAAGGTTGTTGCTCGCCTAGCCTTTTCCTCTCAAATCCATTCACTGAGTCATTTGTCCCGTCTTTCCCTCAGATCGACCCCATAGCCCAAGTCTTACTTTTCTATGCCAATATAACCGGAACCCATTTTATCATAGGTGTTAGATATAGCCATTGTTTTCAAAGTCATATCATGCGCGGAGACCGCGCCATTTCTGAGAGATCCATCTCCATATCTGAAACGCTAGTTTTGGGTCTCAAAGTTGGTTGAAAACGTTACCTACGTTGTCTGTTTATCAGCCAACTAGATTTACGGAGTGCTAACAGGTTCCATAATGGAAAAACATGTCCACATGAGTCTCATAGTGACCTATAAACTTTATCATCACTGTATAAGTGGGTACATCAACAATGTGGTCATGTCCATCTTCATAGAAGTCCTAGGTCTCATGGACCATCCCGGGAGAGAGTAAGAGGATCACAGATCAACACATCTTGACATTACACCAAGATCTACCTAGTCAATGACCAGGTTGCCCCATAACACATCTGGGGGCCCTAGAACACATCTAGGGTCTTGTCCACGAAGGTACAAGACCAATGATCAACCCATGCATTAAGAAAGGGTCCCCTGAAACACGTCCAGGGGCTCTAGACACATCTAGGGACTTATATCAACCACCAAGAAACACATCCAAGGATCAAAAAAAGCATTGGGCAAGGATTCCCTAGAACACATCCAGGGGCTCTAGAACACATCTAGAGTCCTACTGCTTGGTACTAGACCAAGAATCCCAGTCATCTACTGGGGAGCCTCACAAGGGTCGTTTTCCATGGCTCTCAGTGCTTGGTCTCATACCAAGAAACCCCAGGAGTGTGATGGGGGCCCTAGTACATAGCTAGAGTCTTATGCCATCCTCCAAGAGAATTTCTCTTGTATCTGCATTAATTTCAATAGGAGTCGAGAGAAAAGTGGTTGAACTGGTTAAATCATATCTAGTGGACATGAATGGGCTAAGTACTAAGGAAGATTTGAAAATATTTCCATTAGGTTCATATGACTATCTAATTGGTATGGATTGGTTGGACCAACACCATGCTATCTTAGACTGTCATAACAAGGCAATTACTTGCATGGATGAGGAAGGGAACCCAAGAACATTCCAAAGAATTCCTAGGGCAGTTACTGTCTGAGAGATCTCAGCAATGCAGCTGAAAAAGTGTTATAGAAAGGGATGCCAAATATTTGCAACCCATATGGAGGAAGCACTTAAGGATAAGGTGCCAAATCTTGAGGATCATGCATTCTTCAAAGAGTTCAGGGATGTGTTTAAGGAGATACCAGGATTACCCCCAAAGAGAGATATCGATTTCTCTATAAATTTGATGCCTGGAGTAGCTCCAGTATCAAAGACTCCTTACAGAATGAGTAAACCAGAACTAAAGGAGCTGCAATTGTAGCTTGAAGAAATTTTCAAGAAGGGGTATATACACCCAAGCGTGTCACCTTGGGGCACCCCAGTTTTATCCGTGAAGAAGAGAGATGGAACATTGAGACTCTACATCATTTTCAGACAATTGAACAAAGTGACTATAAAGAACAAGTATCCCTTGACAAGGATCAATGATCTCTTTGATCAGTTAAAGGATGCAAAGATATTCTCAAAGATCGACTTGAGATCAGGATACCATCAAGTAAAGATCGGATATGAAGACATCAAAACAACCACCTTCAAGACAAGGTACATTCATTACAAATTCACAGTGGTGCCATTTGGATTATCAAATGCGCCAGCTGTTTTTATGTTCTTAATGAATGGTGTTTTCCGGGAATATTTAGACAAGCTTGTCATTATATTTTTGGATGACATCCTTGTATATTCCAAGTCAGAAGAATAGCACGAGAAGCACTTGAGGATGGTGTTACAGGTGCTAAGAGAGCACCAGCTGTATGCCAAATTGAACAAGTTCTCATTTTATTGAAATCGAATTCACTATTTCGGGCATATAATATTTGAAGAAGGAATAGTAGTAGGCCCTGAAAAGATTGAAGCCATTAAAGGGTGGACAACACCTAAGAATGTGAAAGAAGTCAGATCCTTCATGGGTCTAGTTGGCTACTATAGAAGGTT
>SNQJ01S0115721.1:28042-56035 GCA_010110895.2 Picea sitchensis | reverse complement strand
CCTCTCCTCGAAAAGTTCCCAAGATACTGTGTCTGGGGTAAGGTGCAGTTGTCTTTCCAGGTTGCCCCACCAGTTCAAGGCGTTGTCTCTTAACTTAAAAATTGTGATCTTTGCTTTTGAGTTGGACGCATAGTCCCTTAAGGCAAAACACCTTGTCATGCCTTCCAACCATGCTTCTGCGCGTTCACTGGCGCGACCCCCGGCAAACTCCGAAAGTTTAATCTTCTGCAATTCACGTGTGATGTCTTCGGGTGGAGGTCCTCCCCCTGAATCCCTTGACGCTTCTGGATTACCCATTCCAGACAGTGGGGGTTCCACTTCAGTCCCTGTCGGTTATCGCCCCTTTAAAGTCTCATTAATGGCTTCCAACGAGCGCAGTATGAGAGCTAGTTCGGGCAATGGCAATGGTGGCGTTGGTGGTGTTGGCGGTGCTTGCGATGACGCTCCCCTGCCTCAACTCCCTCGAGTCCTGACCATCCTGTATGATTTAACCTGCATCAACTAGAGTTGTCAGGGTGAGTTCCAGGACGTTTCAAATTGGTGCTACTTAAACTAGAAACAGGGTTAGGCGTAAGTTTTCTTTACTTGTCTGTAAACAGACATTACTCCTTTAGGGGATTGGCTAGGTTAGGGTTAGGATTTCTTCACCCCTATGAAAAAAAACTATTGGTTCCCTTGCCCTGTAGCCATGCTAGCCTTGCGCCATACTTGCCAATTCCTATGCTTACTCTTCTAGTGCATATGTCGCTTCCTCCCCACCTGTCCTAGTCTAAGTCCTTTTAACTTTTCTCTTACAGCTAAATATCCTCCGATGCTTGACTCGGGATATTTTCCTTGGTGCATAGTGTTGGCATTGTCGATTGCTGCATTGAGATTTAGCATTGACTTTGACTGGTGGAATGGAGTGGAGGGACTTGGCGCTCGGCTCGACGAATTGTGTGTATGGTCTCGTGAGCCTGACGCTTGGAAAATCGAAGTTTATACTTGGGATACCAAGATCAACGGCGCCAAATAAGCCTTTACCTTGATTTCCAGTGCATTCACTAATTATGATTCGACTCGGTTAGCTGGCTCCGGATCACTAGGTTAAGTAATAAGCCAGTTAGTCTTAATCTTCATATTGTATATTCCTAATAATAATACTACTTTAATTCCTACAGTGTTACCATTAATCTAAATAAGTATAAGAATTTATTTGTAAAGACTTATGAGGGTGCATTGGTGTTAGTGTTCTTCTTAAGGTGCTTCGCTTGGTGGGGTCGCGGGTTCAAAACCCTTTAATTAAGTGAAATAAAAAAAAAAAAAATTGTTTTACTCATTTAAAAAGACAAAATACCTAATTAAATTGGTTAAATTAGCATGTGTAAAGACCTAATTAAATTAAATTAATTAAAATTTTAAACTAATTTAAAACAATTTAACTTAAGAATTTAAAAATAAATAAATAATTCTGAAACTTTATTTTAAAATAATTATAATTAAAATAAAAATTAAAAATTAAAACAATTAATTTAAAACAATTAAAATTTAAAAAAAATAAAAAATAAATAAAAAAAATTACTCGTGAAATACTATATATATAAGAAATCCGCATCGTGGGTCCTCGCATGAGGCCCACGTGCCTCCTCCCCCAGGTGCTCATCCCTTTTGAGACTCCCCTTCGTGGCCTCGTGTGCGTTGGTGTGTTGCGCTCGTAATTATGTATGGCAGGTGCACTCCCTTGTCTGGTTCTCCCAGATCATTGTAGAAATTGTAGTCATACACTCTATCCCACTCCTTCCCCTCAATATCTGTGATTCCATCGTATTCGCCTCTTAGGTTTATCATCTCCTGATTCGTACTTGTGCAAGTTTTCTGCTACTAGGATCGGTCATTTGTAGCCTGTTCTTTCCTAGACGGAGTAATTGGTGGTCGTCTCTGTAGGTGAGCGCACAATCCCTGTTCATTTTATTTCGCTATATGAGAATTCATCCAATTTTTGCTCCCAATTCAAGGGTTTAGTGCTATTTTCCACGTGGGATCCAGCAAAAAAATTTTTATTCATGTCTTGCTTCGGCATGGGTTCAGCTTTCTATTTTTAGTGGAATTCGTGTTATGGTTAAAAATATCTAGCGGAGGGAAGGGGCTCTCCTGCTCAGTTTAGTGGATTTTATATAAACGAATGCTAGCACATTAGCAGAAGTAAAATAACGTCGTGTATCTCCGATAGAGCTTGATTGTTAGGGTTGGATCGGACAGATTAGTCTGACGGGTTGTTAAATAAATATATTTCTGATTTACTCATTTTCGCCCAATTGGTCAAGAATAGATATTAACATCTATTCTCATATGTTTGGAGACATCCAGGGCATTAAGAGACTGGGTTTTGATTTGTAATTTGCTAAATCTTGAATTGAATTTAGATACCAGATTGAATATTTACGGTATATTCATATTTATAAACATATGCCAGTTAAACTCCGTAAAATTAGTGTATGTATGTACACACGCACACAATGGATATGACTCAGGATCTGTCATGGCTGTATCAGATACAGATCCTGGAAATTTGTCCGAGGGACATGTGGAGATACCCTCAAAATTTAGGGAACTCACAGGGGATATCGGAGTGCCTGACATAGGGGGCTCGTCCCAAATATTAAATATATGAAAAATAAAAATATTCAATTGATAAAATATAAAAAATAACAGATCACCATTGTATTAAGTAATCGATCACCATGTCATGATCATTGACAGAATTCTTTATCATAAGTCTTTTCAAGTGTCTGATAGAGTTATTCATTGGAAGCCTTTTCATTTCGTGAGTGAAAATGTTTTAACTTTTATGTATTGTCTTAGACAAAGTAGATGGTTAGTATGAAAGCGTAGTCATTCTTTGGACGGGTGAACTTTACTTTATTCGAAGTATTCATATGGTTAGTATGAATGCATAGTCATTCTTTTGACTGCTGAACTTTATTTTATTTGAAGTATTCAAATTCCTTTTATAGACTATTCTACCATAGGATGTATTGTGCTACATTTCGTCTTTTAGCTATTGTAGTTTGTGTCTGATGGATGCACTTATGTGTTATGTGGTTGGAAATTCTATTTCGGTATAAGCACATTCAGGACATATTCATTCATTCAAAATTCTATTACAGGATTAACTATTTATGTGTCAAAGAGAACTCAGGTTGGAATGGAGTAGCAACTGTAGTCAGTGTAACACCAAAGAAAATAATAATACGTCATTCAGGACATATTCATTCATTCAAAATTTCATTACAAGATCAACTATTTATGTGTCACAGAGAACTCATGTTGGAGGGGAGTAGGAACTGTAGTCAGCGTAATGCCAAAGAAAATAATCATATGTCATTAGTAAATACTAAACAACCTTGCTATTGTTATATGGAAGATATATTGTGTGCAAAGCTGCCTGTCAAGATCTGCTCAAGCAAGATTTAGACATGCATCTAGAAATCATTGACGTCGCATCTACTAGTGTCAGATATAAGATATCTATTATAGCTTCTTACAGGAATCTGCTGCATCTTGCATGCCACAAGTTTCTGATAGCAATCATCCTTCTGATTTAGAATTCTAAAAAAAAATTGGACATTTATATGTGGGAAACGATATGTCTGTATGATTCCAAAGAGGTGAAACAATATTGAACAGGAAGAAGTCATTTTAGGAGTGTTATTGATCTTGTCCATGTATATATGAAACCGTGACCATAACACCTTGGCAGCCCGACATCTCCAGAAATCATGTTCCACTGTTTCATCCTTCCACAGAACACAAACAGCATCTGTCACACCAATTTTACGAAGCCTACGCTTGACAACCAACCCTTGCTGGATTGTGTTGGATAAGCACATTCAGAGTACAAAGGTCCTTTTCAGTTGTGTGACATAATTTGAGGCTTAATAGGGTGTAGGCAGCTTGGCAGGTTGTGTCTGCTTCGCAGTTTAAGGGCCCAGGATGCTTGGGATCTGTTGGCGTACCTTGTTGTTGTATGAATGGATTTTCTAAGAGGCAATTTAAATTTGAATGTTTTATTATTTCTTTTTTTTTGTTTTTAAAGTAGCAGGCCACACTTTTTGGAAGGGAGCACCCAGGAGTACTGTAACAACCCTAGTTGGTAGGTAGGTAGGCCCTTGGTTCCAGATTTTGAACCAGGGCTCTGATACCATGTGTAGTAGCCGTAAAAATATACAAAATTTAATTCTAATTTAGCATATAATTCTTTCTTATACTAAAATAAATCAATCACCAACATTTGAGCATATGATATTCGACAAGAAAATTAAAATTTTATCCACAGCATAAGAATTACTCAACAGAATAATTAAATTACCTCTCCCTGATGCTAATTCCCCCGTCGATCTGGTTGTTCGTTGCTAAACTGTGTCAAACACTGCCCAACACCAAGTTTCCACCCTGCCAACTAGGACAGCTTCCTAGCTCCAGGATACCATATGGATATCCTGGCCCCCGTGCCCAAAACCTCCAGCAAACCGGTGCCCCCTGTACTGATCCTTCCCGACTACCTCTCCAAAGAAACCAGTCTCTGCATCGATCCTTCCCTCACTACAGAACTAAACTCTCCTCTCTGTAAATCCAAGAGAACTTCAAAATAACAAAAATTTCCACGATAATGATGATCCTTCTTCCCATCAGAAAAAAGCTTCCAATCAAGGCTCTGGCCATTCCCTTCACCGAATTCTTCCATTTTCATTTCCTCTTATCCATTTATTTATTATCATATCCTTTCGTAGTTATTATATTATCTTATCCCTTATTAATATATTATCTCATATTTAATGTCCTATCCCTTCCCAATACTTAAGTCTTTAACAAATTAGAACTTATTAACCCCTTTAATTATTTTACTTAATTAATTAATGAGTCAATTAATAATTAATTAGTCCTTTACAAACATTAACAAGTAATTAATAATAATTAATTAGTTAATATTATTTAAGAAATAATTATTGTTTAATTAACTTTAGGACAGTTAGATTATTAAATTAATTATAATTAATAATCCTATACATCTATTTACACAGGGTCGCTACATCTCTCCCCAAAAGAACGCCAAAGGGTTATCCAGCAGAGTGCAACATATTCATGGATCGAAGGATATCTCTTCTATACTAGACACGATCATATTATCTGATGTTGTGTTCGAGAGGACAAGATGTATGACATCTTAAAAGCATGCCATGATGAACCTTTTGGAGGTCATCAAGAGATAAAAGAACTGAAAATAAAGTATTGCACCTGGGGTATTATTAGCCGATCATCTTTTGGGATGCCAAGCAGTACGTCAGGAGTTGCGACATGTGTCAAAGAATGGGACAACCTCAAGAAGTCGATGAGATGCCACTTCAGCCTCAACTTCAAATAGAACCCTTTGAGAAGTGGGCCCTAGATTTTGTGGGACCTATTAACTCACCATACACCATCAAAGGAGAAGGTGCACATTCTAGTATGTACAGACTACATAACAAAATGGGTCGAAGCCAAAGCACTCCAAAAGGCCACAAAGGACGCAGCATAACTTCTTATACTTAAGATATTTGTTTGCTTCACCCTCGAGATAGTCATTGATCAAGGAGCCCAGTTTACTTCCGGACTCATCGAGTCCATCACGAGCAATTCAAGATTAAGCACCGGATGTCAACTCTGTACCATCCTCACGCAAATGGCCGTAGAAGTCACAAACAAAGTGTTAGAAGCTATTCTGACTAAAACAACAAAGTATCATCATAAAGATTTTGGGCCGACACTCCCCGTGAGGCCCTATGTGTGTGGGACTCCACAGAACCACTGAGGAACACTAATGGGTTTACTCCCATGAATTAGGTATGGAAAGCTGCAGGGTTTCCCATTGATTTTGAGATCAAAACACTAAGAATTACACTACAAGTGGGTTTGGACCTCTCAAAATCCCAACAACATAGGCTTGAGAAGATTAATGAGCTTGATGAGATTCGCTAAGCTGCAATACATCAAACTACTGTAGTTCAACGGCAGAGAGCTAAATGTTAACGTATGAATTCATCAAACAAAAAGAAATTTTGTGCGGGGGATTGGGCCTCCTGCTTGATCTACCTAGGTTGATTTTAAAGGAAAGTTCCACACTCGATGGCTCGAACCATACGAGGTAGATACAGTCTATGAGAATGGCTATGTTAAACTCTGTACCATTGACGAAGAAAGGACATCACTCATGGAAATGGGCTTAACAACCGAGGCTATATCGTAAGCCCAAGAACAAGGAGGAAATCATTCGTGAAGTAGTAAAATAATGATTCATTAATGGGCACAAAGGGCATCGCCAATTGTGCCCATTGTTCTATTAATCTATTTTATACTGATCAAACCAACCATATAAAAAAAAAAAAAAAGGTAATAAAGATCTAGCAGTGAAAACCTAGCCTCACGCGTTGCCTACATTGATGATGTTGGAAAACCTATCAACAGAGAGAGAGAGAGAAAAAAAAAAAAAAAATAGTTGTGAAAACCCCTCGGGGCGCAATGAACAAACTCTGTTTGAAAATTGACTGGCAGGTTTGAAAGAGATATATATATATATATATATATATATATATATATATATATATATATATATATATATATATATATAGAATAATCTATGAACAACAAATCTTGAGTGATGAGCTCACAATTTACATCTTCTTCCTGCCATATCATTTTCTTAAGTTACAAAGAAGTGGTCAAATTACAAATAATGCATTGATCCTGCAGGATTATGAAGGGGCACGTCATGACCAATAGAAGTCAACAAGACAACCAGGAGCACTTGCACTCTCTCAATTAGTTGGTTCAGGTTTTTTCTAAAAACTCATTCTTTTTCTCTTTTATGAATTAAAAATTGAGAGATTAATTGGCAAGTAATAATCTCATTAACTCCCCAGGACATCCAATACCCTGCAATGCATCAGTACATGATCATGTGCACCCTCAGTCTCAATGCCATCCCTTTTTCATGCTGGATGAGATCGCCATCTCTTTTTCATGTTGGATGAGAACACTCAGTGCCAACCCTTTTTCATGTTGGATGAGTTCCACCTATCTCAGTGCCAACCCTTTTTCATATTGGATGTGAACACTTAGTGCCATCCCTTTTTCATGTTGTATGAGTTCCACATGTCTCAGTTCCAACACTTTTTCATGATGGATGAGTTCCACCTGTCTCGGTGCCAACACTTTTTCATGCTAGACAAGAACACTCAGTTCCAACCCTTTTTCATGTTGGATGAGCTCCACATGTCTCAGAGCTAGCCCTTTTTCATGATGGATGAGAAAATTAACTCTGAAGAGGGACCACACCAAGCTTGTCTCTGAAGTACTCAAACTTCATCCTTGAAAGAAACTTGGCAAACACGTCTACAACCTGATCCTTTGTAGTCACGAAACTGGAGCCTCACTACTCCCTTTTTCACCATATCCCTGATATAGTAATATCTGATCTAAATATGCTTCGACCTATCATAGACCACGGGGTTCTCTGATGAATTCATGCAACTCTGGTTGTCACAAAATATACATGTCGCCTCCAAATCGAGATCAAACAATCCTGTAATCAGCTTCTGAATCCACACTGCTTCACCATAAGCTAAACATGTTGCCACATATTCTTGGTAAGGCCCAAGCTCATCAGGAAACTGTTTATCTGGCATATCATTCCCTGGGTGCCTACTTAGGCATGTACAGATCCTTCTTCAATATGTGTACATGAGACTCCTTCTTATGTATCTTATGTTTTCACTATGTATACTTATTTTGACTTCTGGAGAAAGTGTCTCGTCATAGTCTTCTCCCTCTTGCTGGGAGAATCCTATCGACACAAATCAGGATTTGTACATCTCTATGTTGTCGTCAACATCATGTTTGATCTTGTAGATCAATTTGGATGTCACCACTAACTTCCTTTCTAGTATCAATCCAAAATATCCATATTCCAGTCTTTTTGGCTGGCTTCCTCCTTTGTCACTGAAAACTAGGGAATCTTCCCATCAGGTCTCATATCTCCTCAAAGCTTATGAAGCTTAAATATGGCCTCCTCAATTCATGGCACATGTCTGTCAGTATTGGAAGACTTATCTCTCTCCCATATGAATCTAAGTAGGAATACTTTATGAATGAAATTGTTTAGTCCTCTGACCCTTGTTGAGAACAGGCTCACTCTGAGCCTCTATAATCTTCGGAGCCATCTACTCCCTATGTATGTGATGATTTCTTCTAAAGCATCCTATGAATGGTCCAGGGGAATATGATCCTCCTTACTAGATCGTGAGGGATGAATCCCTCTGAACTTTATCTCCTTATGAGTTGATACTTAGTGGGGCCTCATTCCTCACCACTAGTGGAGCCATCTTCTCCTCATGATATGGCTATGGCTTTGCATCCTGCAAAGTTTCACGGGACCATGTTGGTCTCTTCCTAGTTATTGCAATCATTATGGGTAGGCCCTTTTGTCTCTACTAACTCTTTATGATGATATCAAGAGTGATCAACTACACTACAAGGATTTTTTCAATCATATTTGGAGCCTTATGCTCCTTACAATCAATCTCCATATGAGATACTCTATATATCGCAAAATTACCCTTCTTCGTCTTCTTCTTCTTTGGTACATGGATGTATACGATCGTGTATACAACTTCTTATCTGGATAGTATGATCCATGTCTCAAACTAGAGACCATATAATATGTTTTCTCTTGCAATCATAACTACATCTTCCCTTAGAGTTATCACCTGTGACCTGCCCGAAACAAGGAAAACAAAGGGGAAAATAGTGGACAGGAATAATACTCTTATAGTAATAAAAACAAGAACGAGAACAATAATTACAATAGCTCCTTCTCAGATATATTTCTTATGACCTTCCTAGAACAAGAGCCCAAATAAAAATACAATAATACGAACAACACTCTTCTAGTGTTGTGATCAATCATTCTTCCATGGTAATTACCTCCATGGAATTTATAAAATAACCAAGATGACCTTCCTGGAAGAAAAACAAGAAGTATCTCCTAGAGGAGATGTTAGTTCATCTTGAAAACAAGTACAATAATAATTTATATCAATAGTACTCACATGTTGCCAAGTATTCATTGTATCTAGTAGTAATAGAACCTTTCAAGGATTGTTGTCACAACTAGTAATGTATCAATTATCAAACTTGATATGTGCAAATTGGAAACGTATTAATTTAATCAATCAAACCTGGAACCTGGAGTCTTATCTTCAAGAATGAGTGTTGTTTATTTTCTTCTGAGTCTCCTTCACTCAAGATGACAATTATTCTCTTCAACTTATCCCTTGTACTTAAGACAATATGCTTTCTTGACAGAAATCTGAGTTAGAGAATATAATGCAACTAAACTCTAAAAGATCAACCTTAATCAATATAATACTTTGACCAGATATTAGTATGATAATCATAACTTCAATAGATCAAAAATGCAACCTAGATGTTCATAGGATAATAATAATGTCATAACAACTAGAGGCATATCAAAACAATCAAACATGGAGTGCATTGTTCCTCTGAATGTGTTGGATCTGAGATCCCTCAGGATCTATGATTGTTGTTTGGACAAAAAAAAGATTCCTTCTCCTGCAAATACCCTTAAGATAATGATACAATTTAAACATATATGAGTACATACCTCTGGCAACATGGGCAAGTAGCGGCACCATTCGGCAATAGCGGTAAGAAATGACAAACCCAAAATTTCAAGATGCTTCAACTTGTAGTCTGAACATAGTTGGATATGTGCTAGGGTAAGGCGCACTAGGACAACCTAAAATTAGTCCCAATACTTCACAGAAACTTTCGTTGCAACTGGTACTCCAACTAGTGTTGGCACTGCAACTGGTATTACAACTGGCACTACAATTGGTGTTGCAAATGGTGTTGCAATTGGCACAAAGGAATCGACACTGCAAACCTAGGGTTTTATGAGGAAACCCTAATTTCTCAACTTTAGAAATTTTCATATATGATCCAAGGAAGAGATTTTCCCTACTTAGGTGACATTCTTAGTGAGTTCAGTAAGTGCAATGGGGGAAAATAAAGATCTTCCTTCTAGTGGTTAGAATGTTATTATGGAAACCTCGCTCTAATACCATGTTAATATTTTGGTATGCTTGTTTAATCATAGACAATGTCACATCATTGTTACCCAAACATAGGCACAAGGCCACCCCTGAGCACCCTAACCTTTACTTAGAATAATTACATCAATCCTACTCCAGAACCAACAGATAAACCCTAGTTGCAACTGCGACTGCAAGGAGGAATAAGGGTGTATCTCTTGGTCTTGGTCTCTCTCTAGCACTATCAAGTGATATTCTTGGTGATTCTCTTGGTGATTCTATTGGTGATATTATTGGTGATTCTCTTGGTGACATTCTTGTTGATACTCTTGGTGATATTCGTGCTAAGTATGGAGCAAGTTTGAGAGATTACTACAGTTGTAGATGCTGCAATTGTGTATGGTACTTTTTCTATGGACATGGAAACTCACTCTCTCTTATGCGCTACCCTTGGAGAAGGAGCGCTCTACTTGTCTTGAGTTGTTGCTGCAGTTAACAACTAGGGTTTATCTGTTAGTTCTGGAGTAGGCTTTCCGGAATTATTCTAATTAAATTTTAGGGTGCTCAAGGGTGGCCTTGTGACCATGGTTGGGTGACAATGATGTGACATTGTTTATGGTTAAACGAGCATACCAAAATCTTAACAAAATGAAGATATTTTGTGTACCTATCCAGAGCATATATATGGAAATTTCAAGTACAAAATTGATAGTAAAGCCTCAAAAGACACTAAACCGAGTGAAAATATGCTAGCTCATATAAAAATGAAGCAATGAATAAGTTTGTAACATCTACAATAAAAAAACTTCATAAATTCTTGAAAAGACAATGAAAACTTAGCATTTATTATGTGGAATGATTATCAATTGTCACAAGCAAATTCAGATAGGTTTGGATAGAAAATAAAGTCACTTATGCAAAAAAAATCGATGCAATTAGTATGGTTGTAACAAAGTTTTGTAACAGCAGCAAGTAAATTAGAGATCTAGGCTAAGTTAGTGTTAGTCTTAGTTAGTAAAATCTTGGGAGAATAATTTTTGAGTGTTTGATCAATCCTTCAACAAGAGAGAAGTAAGAACTATTGCCTTTGAGGGATTATGGAGTCAATTATATCATCACAATAACTTGAAGAAATTTAAATGATTTTACTTGTCTAAGAGATGATAAGGTGGAATCTTGAGGAGTAACACCTCAAGTCCTCAAGTACCAAGATTTAAAGATAAAATTCAACTAGGGTGTAGGCACTTCTAGGCACTAGCAATTTCTCCTCTCTTAGACTCTTGAAATGTATTATATGGAAAAAGAAATAGACAACGCTTCTAAAGTGCTAGCACTTTAGGGATCTAGAAGTTTGTCTAGAAAAGATCTTCTTAGGAAAAACTTGGCAAACAAATAGAAAGAAAGAAGCACCTCATGTTTCTTACTCCTAGGATTTCAAACAAGAAATTTCATAATCTTCAAAATGAATAAGAAAACATACCATAAACATTTAACATGAAAGGAAAATTGCAGATTTACTTACTTCACCAAGAATAGTCAAGCATAAAAACCCTATATTGCTGAAAATTCCACCAAGAAATGATCCAAGAAGCATCCACAATAGTCTCCAAGAAAGTGCACCTTAGGATTTCAACCAATAACCCTTAAAATGGCACAAATTTCAATCCACTCTCTCCTAGTAAGGAGTGTTATGATGACAAAATGAAAACTCCACCCATATTTCTATGGAAAATCCTAGCCTAATTACCCAACAGTTGTGTATTTTCAAATTGTTGGGCCTACTTCTCAATTTGCTCATTAAAATAAAAAATAAATTCATTTTTTACATAATGACCCTCAAAGGGTGGCATTAGGCTTCCTAAGGTGACATCCAAGTTGGAAAGAGGTGGTGTTAGGCCTCCAAATGCCACTCATCAGCATCACATGTGCCAAGTGTCACATCCAAGCTGCCTCATCATCTCAATCAAGCCCTAATGACATCATGGGATATAAGGGTGACGTCCCAGCCTCCTGTTGAGATCAATTCCCGCTTCCAAAATTTCCCTCCCCTTTTATATTTTTCCAACTTATTTTCTCCCCTTATTTTCCCTCTTCTATACCTACCCATTTTCCCACTTTCCTTTGTCCCTTCTATTCTCCCTTTCTAGTTCTATACTTAGTCATTTTTTCAGAACAACGGGTTCCTGGGTTGGTAGACTCGTGAATCCTCATCTCCAATCCACATTCTCACATATTGAGTCCGTCCAACCACCAAATTATCCCATACTTAGTCGTTTCTTCAATCGCGGGTTCCCGGGTTGGCGGGGTCGAACTCTCATATACCATGTTCTGTGATATACATTTTGCATCCAAAATATCCCCAATATAAATTTTGACCCCTGGAATCCCCGAGCTTCCAAGTATCTCATTTCTCCTATGTTGCGTCCAACTGACCACCTCACAACACTTAGCCAATTTTTGACCTTATCCATTCACAGGTTGGGGGGTTCTTAAAAGTCTCAAATCCTATTTTGCTCATGTCCACCCCCGCCACCTTCGTGCTTTTCCCAATGCACATTTAGTATGGTTTAATGCTAATAAGTACTCATTATGAAGGTCCCGTAAATATTTTCATTAATAGGCAAAGGGCTCGAGGAACTTCCTCAATAAACCACATTAAAGCATGATTTGTGGAAGATTATATATTATCTCTCAAGTGCTCATTTCTAAGATTATCTAGATCAAAAGAATTCTCTCGTCAACTTATGGCAGCAGCATCTCGACAACATTTCTGTGGAGATACCTTGAACATTTTTGGACGAGAGGATCAGAGTTTTCAGTGGTCTAGAGCATACTCTTATTATTCATCCCCTTATGCTCAGAAGGAAGTAATTTGGACGTCCAGAATTGTGCATGCAGGTTGTGTTCCTGAAGTTTTTGACTACAAGGAATTGGTTGCATGGTGCACCGAGAAATACATACCAAGCCAGCAGATAATTCTACTCCAGGACCATTCTCCCGTTATTCTTTCGCCTCAAGTATTGTGTAATATGTTGAGACTCCCAGAGCCAAATCTCACCTTCAAAGGTGAAGATTGCAGAGAATTTTTGAAAAAACACTACAACAGTCAGGATCTCTTACCATAATTCTTGGAGAATCTCACTGCCATCCCTGAGGATATTACCAGACTGCGAGTCAGCTTGTTCAAAAACCCATTTTGGGAAATTGCTTGGTTATTTACCAAATTTATGGGTCAAGAAAATACTACTAGCATTTCCCGTATGATTCTTTACATATTATATTTTACCATCAAGGAGGCACGGCCCACCAAAACCAGTGGTTGGAAATTATTGAGACTGAGATATTTGATGAAGAAGAATCATTTGGATTTCAGAGTGTTGTCTTTGACAAGGAATGTAAAAAAATAATTATTGATAAGAGTGATGTGAAGAATAAAAAGGGGAAATCTCATTCAGAGGTTAACCTAAATAATATGCGGCCTTCCCAGGTATCCATAATCCATAGAGCCATCAGTGATGCATTGGACAATTCCATTGGCAATCTTGAAGCATAAAATACAAAGTTGAAGGAAAGAATTAAGGAACTTGAAGAGACTTTGATGCCTCTTCCACTCCTTTCCATACATTTGGAAATTGTCAGACCTACCACGCCCGTAGCCAAAATAAAAGGATCCTCAAGCTTACTCACATCATCCAGGATTTACGTGGAGAATAATATCAAGAAAAGAATGTCATTGATTACATAAGCTTGGGAAATTTCAAAGAGCATGATTTATTTTGTCTCAAGGGCGCATGCCTTCCTTGAATATCTACAGGTTGATCTAAAAAATGAAGAAGGTTTCTACCTTGATGTAGTGTTACCCTTTGGTATTAAAGTTACTAACATGTCAGAGCTAAAGAGAAGAGATGGAAACGTTCCCTCTCCAAGTTGGATCAAGCAGTTGAATTCCTGCTGGAAAGAGAAAATAAATAACTTGAACAGCATCGTTCAGGTGTGCATCCAAGCCATAAAAGGGAGAGAAGAGATATTCAAAAGGCTCACAGAGGTGGACCTAGCCGGAAGCACTAACAAGGTTCAATATCCCAAGTTGATCCTCAAGTCGTTGTTCCTAAAAAAACAACAGTTCGATGAGCGGGTTGAGATTTTTAAAGGATTATCAATTGAAAATTCTATGGAATAGTTGTATATGATGAGAATTCCATAGATAATTGGCTAGTAGATTGTTCCGTAAAAAATCAGGATATTGAAGAAATATTACATGGAATCTCCATTGATCTCTATGACTTGGAGGGCGAGTTGTTCAATATTAAAATTCATCATGAAATCAACGTTGCACCTATGAAAAGTTACATCGAAGGGTGATTCAAGAAGACTATCGACAAACCAACACATGAAGGGCAAGAAGCAGTTGAGATGGTTCATGTAATCGTTGATGAAAATGATAAAAGGACATTAGCGAGCAAATGAAGAGGGGAGCGACCATCATAGTAATTTTATGTTGATCACATTCTTATTTCTTTATCAAGTCTTTCATCCATTTATTCCACCTCTTTCACTAGAAAGGTTTAACCAAAGACTGATAACTCCTTTGTTCTTCTTACCGAGTCTTGTTGATCTTTCCACCACCCACTGTCCTCTTTCTAAAATCTTATTTCTTGTTTCTATTTGCTTAATGGTCTACGGGAGCCCCAATACGAGTCTTTAAGACAAATGCATTTACAATTTCAAGAATATGTAATAAACTATATATTTTTGGAAATTTCAAGAGAACTACTTCGGGAACATTCTCGATTGTGCTTTGTAACCCTGTTTTCATAATATAAAGTATGTGAGGTTGATATATCATTATCTTTACTTGAGATTCCCATGTATCCACTATGTTAAAGTTCTCTTGTGCATGTGAATCATATTCTTTTTTATTTTTATGTGATCAAAAATCTCTATCTTAAACTATGATGGATGTGAGGAAATTTTGTTTATTTGTTTTAAATGTGTGAATGTGTTCAGTTCTTGGTCCTTTTGTGGGAACTTTCCTTTAAAATAAAACAAAATCATGTCCCCCTTTATTTTATTATAATATTTTTGTTTCTTTGAATTACTGTGACGGACTTCTGTCAAGTCCAACATTTTGAATATTTAAAAATCTCAAGAAAATCAAAAGAGGAGTACCACCTCTATAAAAACGCAAGGGGATTCACATCCTCGTGAGGTTTTCATTTCGATCCTAACGGCTTCAAGCGTCAATATTTTTGGCGACCATACTAGGGAAAGTGAACTAAAAATTCGGAACATGGCCCTGCATTTTTGAAATAATATATGACTTTACCCCAGGGTAATCAACCCCATTTGGAAATTGGATTGAATAATCAACGAAGAATTTTACATCAGTTATACAACTTAGTAATATCAAAGGCCTAGACCCGTGAATATTTAGAAAGGACATGGAAAACCTTGGTCCAAGAAGAAGAAAGAGAAATCCTTCGAAGACAGAGGAGAGAAGAACGACAAGACCAAAGAAATCAAAGACTAGCTAGAGAAGCATAAGAACAAGGTCAGAATTGAAGTTGGATGAACACAAGGGACCCATTACCAGGAGTAAAAGAAAGAAGCTCTTTATTTTCAGAAGTGAAAATCCTATTCTTGGAATCTCTCCAGACATGGCAGTGACAGAAAAACAGCCCCGAGATGAGCATCATGAGGAGAGACAAGGAGGTGGAAGATATGTTGCAAGAAGTCAAGGAATCTTAGGATTTTAAAATAGGAGGGTAAGAGGTTCCCCTCTTAATATTATAGGTGAGAAACATAAGTTCCTTGTTCTCCCTGAGGGCACCTTAAAGGAATTTTCTAAGGACGGAGCAATCGATGCAAAGAGGCATCTGCACTTATTTCTTAATGTTTGTGATTTTCACCGTGTTGAATATGATGATGTCATGGTAAGGTTGTCTCTTCAAACCTTATCAGAAAGAGCATACGAATGGTATAGAACATTTCCTATTATATCCATTCGCTCATTTAACGACCTCGAAGCTATGTTCCTGACTATATTTTCCCCTACAATTGCTTACCATACAATACTCACCGATTTCACCCAGATTGGGTTGAGGAAGAACGACAGTATACGAGATTTTAATCTCAGGTTCAACAAGACCTTTAGTAGAATTCCAGAAGATAAAATACCAAATGACCAGGTCATTCTCGGTTGTTATAAGAATGCAATTCCCCCGAATGTAAAATATGCCATCAGAACATCCCAAATGGATACTTTGGAGGAGGAAATGACTAAATCTACTGAGATGGAATAAATTATGATTGAAACAGGCGTCGACCCTGATATTATACTAGGAAGTGTACAAAGGAAGTTGGGAGGATTAAGTATTGATAACCAAGGATCTTCTAGTTCAAGAAAAAATGAGGAATTAAAGCCTTGAACTACTCAGAGTCAAATGGCGAGAGGAGGATTTTTCAAGGGGACCATACCTGACGTGAAGGTTGACCCTGTGGTGGCGCAGAAAACTAAGCAAAGAATTGAAATTGCATAGATGAATAGGACCATCAAACAAATGCAGAATGTGATAACCAGACTGAGAAGGGGAGATAATTGCATGCAAAACCCAAGAATTCCAATCCCATATAAAAGGAGGAACCCTCCCCCTGAAAACAGAGTGAGGTTTGGAAACATGGATAACCCACAAAGACCAAGGGTTCCCAGACAACCTACTCCAAACGCGGTTGTTGTAGATGATGTCTATGAAGATAAATTAATTGAGCAAGAAAATTAGTACTCACCTGATGAAAGCTCTGAAATTGTGCAAATGGAGGGATGTGAGATGTCCATGTATATATTTGGAGAGGGCGACAACGATCCCAACTCGTAATAAAACGTCGCCCAGGCAAGAGTATTTGTAAATAGATCCAAAAATAAAGGCGACACTGACAAGGAAAAACAAAAAGAAAAGGAAAAATAAAAAACAAATGAAAAAGTGTCAAATGAGAAAGTGACGAATGGAAATGGAACTCAATATCCACTCAAATGATGTATAATGTTGTGGAGGACCTAAGTAAATTGAGGATAACTTTTTCCTTTACGAAAGTGGTGAAGATTCCCCAGCAAAGACATAATATTTTGAGGTTATTGGATGATCCATATAAAAGAGCTGAAGTTGTTGTTACCAGTCTAAAACAAAGCTAGAGCCTGTCAACTTCCAAGCTGAGAGGTAAAATTATTCCCTTCTATATTTCGATTGAAAATCATGATGTTGCACTACATAATTTTTTAGTTGACACTGGCGCGACAAATAATATAATGCCACTTGCGGTCATGGAGGCATTGGGCATGAGTTTCACTGAGTATTATGAAATCGGTGAAAGCATATATGCGATTGATTCTAGAAAAGTGCCAGCGTACGGAGAAATGAAGGATTTTTATGCTTGGATTATAGCAGCTCCCCATATCATTACAGTTTTCAATATTATTGTGGTAGACCTTCCTCCAGCATATGGAGTTGTGTTGGGAAGAGACTGGACATCCATGATCGGTGGATATATAATGAATGATGGAAGTTGTATGATGCTACCAAGAAAAGAGGGAGTGATGATTAAAGTACCCCATGAACCTAAAAAACCCTTCTCTTTCAAGAAGAAGGACAATAAATTGATGGAACATTATATAGATGCCGGGATTGGAAACTATGTTATCCTAGACATGGAGCACAACAAAATCCTAGAGAAATTTCAAGGCATAGGGAATCAAGAGTGTTTGTTTGAAGGTTATTGGAGGATGTCATTCGATGGAGCTGGTTCAAAATCTGGGAACGGAATTGGAATTTTTCTTTTGAGTCCAAGTAAGACTATGCACCCCCTTGATGTCAGACTGGAGTTTTCATGCACAAATAACGAGGTAGAATATGAATCTTTGATTCAGGGGATGATCCTTGCACATGAAATGAAAATAGAACATCTCGTTGTAACTGGAGACTCGGAGTTGGTCATCAATCAGGTTACCCAAAGGTATAAAATCAAAAAGGAAAGAATTAAGTTGTATTTCAAAAGAGTTAACAAGTTGATGGAATCTTTAAGTTCCTTCAACATTTCTTTCATTCCAAGAGACAAGAATCACAAGGCTGATTCACTAGCCTTGGTAGCCTCATTGTCAAACCGAGACAATGTCCAAAGAAAAATGTCTTTCCAGGTAGAAAGAGCTTTTTGACTGTCTGTGCCCGATAACGTTGAGTACTTGCAAGTATTTGAGAACGATGAACAACTGGAAAAAAATTTGTTAAACGATGATGAAGAACAATACGATTTCTCATCTGTTGTCCCCAAATATTGTATACAAGCTAAATCTTTTTTTACGAAAGACGATCATGCTAAAAATATCCTTGAAGAAGTTTCAGTTTGAAAAGTGCAAGAAACGAAAAAGGTCAATATTGGAACTAATAGTTCCCCGAAATATGTCAACTTGGGAGTTGATTGCACCACTGAAGAGGTTGACCAATATGTTTCCTTATTCAAGGAATATATTGATGTGTTTTCTTGGAACTATGATGATTTGAAAGCTTACGATAAAAATGTATTCCAGCATATCCTTCCTTTGAGGGAAGAAGGAAATCCAATGAAACAAAAAACAAGGATGATGAATCCCAAGTTGAAACCTCTGGTAAAAATTGAAATGGATAAATTGAAGAAGGCAGGGATAATTTATCCCATCATACATTCAAATTGGCTTTCAAATACAGTGATTGTAAGAAAAAATACCAGGGAAATATGAATGTGTGTTGACTTAAGAGACCTTAAAAAAGCAAGCATAAAGGATAATTTTCCTTTTCCTAATATGGAATTTCTTCCACAGCAAGTTACTAGATCGACCTGCATGTCCATGTTGGATGGTTTCTCTGGATATAACCAGGTCTTGGTGGTCGAGGAAGATAGGGAAAAGACAACATTTATCACACCATGGGAAACATATTCATATGCTAGAATGCCCTTTGGTTTGAAGAATGCTAGAGCCACATTCCAAAGGGTCATGGATCATGTGTTCAGCGGGTTGAGGAAAGTTTATGGAAGACTATCAAGATGAATTGATGGTGCATTCAAAGAAAATGGAGGATCATATCCATCATTTGAGAAAGGTTTTTGAACGATGTAGATTATATGGTGTTTCTCTGAATCCAAAGAAATGCTTGTTCGTTGTGACTCAAGGAAAATTGTTAGGTCATATTGTATGCAAGGAATGGATTTACATACATCTGGAAAGAGTTAAAGAAATAAACGATCTCAACCCCCCGACATCCAAGAAGGGAGTCCAATCATTCTTCGTAAAAATCAATTTTTTTGCAAAGATTTGTCCCGGACTACGCAAGCATCGTAAATCCGATCAATTTGTTGTTGAAAAATTAGCAGAGGTTTGAATGGACAACGGATACTCAGGAGGCATTGAACAATATCAAAGGAGCAATCACCACTTCTCTTGTCCTCGTCAGTCAGGACTTCCAAAGAGACTTCATTATATATTCATTTTCTATAGAGACAATTGTTGCATCCATTCTCACTTAGAAAAATAACAAAGGAGAAGAACTCCCAATAATGTTTATGAGCAAAACCCTGCACGACTATGAGTTGAGGTATTTAAAATTGGAGAAGCAAGCCTTGGATCTTGTAAAATAAGTAGCGCACTTTCGAATGTATATATTAAGCTCCCATATTATTTCTTATGTTCCCTCATCACTAGTGAATATGCTTCTAAATCAACAGTTGAGAGAAGGAAAATGAGCTAACTAGTTGGAAAAGATACAAGAATATGATATTGAGATTAAACCTTTAAAGGCAATCAAAGGACAAGGTTTATGCAAGCTCATCACAAATGGGGATTCAGTCGATGGGATAATTTCAATATCATTCGGAGAACCATTAGTTGATTCATAATGGTACAGAGATATTATATTCTACTTAAGGTCCGAGCAATTTCCTGTCACCGTGAATCCCAAGGAGTGAAGGACACTAAAGATTAAGGAGAATCAATACGTGTTTATTGCTGACATATTGTTCAGAACAAATTATGATGGTATATTGCTAATATGAGTCGATGAAAATCAAGCCCAAGAAATAATTAGAGAATTCCATGAGGGAATATGTGGTGGACACTTTTCACAAAATAATCAAAGCAGGATTTTACTGGCCATCAATCTTCAGAGATTCGCATGCCACAATAAGGAAGTGTTTGTCATGCAAGGTAATGGCCTTGTTGAATCCACAAAAAAAACACTTGTGAAAATATTTAAGAAAACCATTGATAGCAACCAAAGGAATAGGCATCTGAAGTTGACGGATGCATTATGGGCAGCAGAGCAACCCCAAAGGATAGCACAGGGATGTCTCCATATCTATTGGTTTATGGGAAAGAGGTGAAAATGTCGATTAGCCTTGAGCTCAATGCGTTGATTTATGTGGTCAATATCGAAGATACAGAAGATAGTTCACCCATTCAAAGAATAATCAATCAGTTGTTGAAGTTCGAGGAAGAACGAAGCAAAGCGTTGAATCGAACTTCTCTGAGGCAGCAGAGCGCTAAAAGATATTTTGATCATAGCACAACTGTAAAGAATTTCCATAAAGGAGAGTTGGTGTTACTTTGGAACAAGGCCAAGGAGAAACCATCCATCCATACAAAGTTTGAAGCACTCTGGATCAGACCATATGTCGTCGAGAAGATCTTGGGCTTTAACTCCTATATGAAGGGTAAAAGGTTGATGCTTCCCGTCAACGGGAAACATTTGAAATGTGTCTTCTCTTAAGACTATCTCATTTCTCAATGTGCATAATTTTATTTTTCAGTTTGTATATTCTTACTCTGACTCCACATCCCAATGGGCGGAAGCACCTGGTCACGAGAGATTATGGATTCTTGACAACCCAAAGGGGATCATCATCCCACAATTGGAGCCTATTGTTGATATCAATTCCCACTTCTGAAATTTCCCTCCCCTTTTTTTTATTTTCCCAACTTATTTTCTCCCCTTCTTTTCCCTCTTCTATACTTACCCATTTTCCCCTTTCCTTTGTCCCTTCTATTCTCCCTCTCTAGTTTTATACTTAGTTGTTTTTTCAGAACGGAAGATTCTCGGGTTGGTGAACTTGTGAATCCTCATCTCCAATCCACATTCTCACATATCAAGTCCATCCTACCACCACATTATCCCATACTTAACCATTTCTTCAATCGCGGGTCCCGGGTTGGCGGGGTCGAACTCTCATATCCCATGTTCCGTGATATACATTTTTCATCCAAAATATCCACGTTCTACATTTTGACCACGGACTCCCCGAGCTTCCAAGTATCTCATTTCTCCTATGTTGAGTTCGTCTAACTGCCTCACAACACTTAACCAATTTTTTACCTTCTCCATTCGCAAGTTGGCGGGTTCACAAAAGTCTCAAATCCTATTCATCTCATGTTCATCCCTGCCACCTTCGCGCTTTTCGAAATGAACATTTAGTATGATTTAATGCTAATAACTCATTATGCAGGCCCTGTAAATATTTTCATTAATAGGCGACAATCTTAATGGATGCTAAACCTAAGATAGTCCATAATGTTGAACCTACCTCAGATATTAGCGCTAGCTTGGAAAGATACAATTAATTGTATATGGCATGGTAAAAACCCAAGAACTAATGATGAATAGGATTGTCAACTTGGAAAGAGCTCAACAACAAAATCCTAGGGTTCCTTACAAAGGAAAATTCCAGAAAGGGAATCAAGTTTTTAGACCAAAAAATGATCAAGAGGTTCCTAATAATTTAGCCCTCTCAAACATGGTATATGAAAACTTTTGGTGCTTACAATGTAGAGAATCACATTGGGAGCATGAGTGTCCTCTCAACAATGGTGAACATGAACAAGTGAACGTTGTTAATCATACCATTGAAGGTCCTCAATATTTCCTTAATGTCACACTTGAAGAACATCAAGAAGGCATAAAGGAAGCATCCAGGAAGGCTAGGATGGAGGTGATAAATAACCTTGACCAAGAGTCGAGAGAAAAGTTGAAGAATCAAGAATTCAAATTGTACACATGCAAAAATGAATGAACCAACCTCTCTCTACTGAGCCTGTAATTTCACAAACAAGACCTCCATCTATGAACATACTTCTTCCTAAAAATCCTCCCAAAACCAATAAGGTGGATTTGAACTTTGACCTTGAAGGTGCATTGGAAAAAATGCATGTGACTATTCCATTAAGGGAAGTCATCAAGGTCTCATCTGTAAAAGAAAGGTTCAAAAACATTTTCAAAGTTTCAGATGAGCCAATGGACCCTCCTATCATGTTACAAGCAAATCACTTTAGGGTTCAGTATGATGGACACCCACCTTTCTTCATGACTTTGTTGATTAATAACAAATGACTTAACAATTGTATTTTTTATTCAAGAGCAGGTGCTAACGTGATGTCTTTGAAGGTCATGGAGAAATTAGGCCTGAAGGCCACACAACCTTACAAAAATGTGTGTGGATTTGAATCCAGGGCCATACCCACTCATGGGGTAGTTAAGAATGTTGAAGTATTCCTTGGAAGATACCCCGAGAGAGTGATCCACGCGGATATTTTGGTAGTGGATGTCCCGGATGTATGGGGAATGATGTTTTACAGGAAGTCTATTGCAATGTTTGGAGGCACCTTAGAGATGGATCTAACTTACATTAATGTGCATATGAATGACGGAACAATAAGACGCCTCCCAAATTTTTCGATGGCCAAGGTCCATGTGCAGGAAATTGATGATGATGTTAGAACTAGCAAGAAACGTGAGCCAATCAAGGAAATTCTTCCTGTATTTTCCCTCGATGATTTTCCTTTCTCTTCAGAGGAAGACTTTGATCAAATACAATGGCCAAATAAGGAAGAATACGAGCAACTCCAAAAAAAATACAAGGAAAAAGAAGTTGGGACTGTCAATCTATTAAAGAAAGGAGAGGATGACATATTGATCAGACCGACCTAGCAGGAAGTATTCAGAAAAGAATCCCACCCTCCTCCCTCAAAACAATATACTAGATTTATACAAGAAACAACCAAATTCAAAACAAAGGATTACCAAGAGGGAGATCCAGTCTAGATGTGGGATACAAAAAAGGGAGATCGTACTAATGTCAAAGGGAGTGCACAGTTTTGGCTTGGACCTTTCAGAGTCAGAATGAAGTCAGACAATGATGCCTATTATCTATCTACGTTGGAAGGAAGAAGACGTCCATTACCAGTTAGTGGAGACCTCCTCAAACTCCATCAAGGGGAAAAGACTTGACTTCATAGGTAAGTACAAGTAAGTAGGTTGGCATTTGCATTCATTGTATATACCATCTGCATATCATGCTAGAGTAGTGTAGTTTAAATTTCATTTCCATTTGTACCTATGATTGTTTTCCTTTCATTGTATCATATATAATCCAGGGGTGATATCACCACCTCAAAATATTACTAATCACTTTTGTTGAGATCTAGCAGATCACAGGTCATGCCAGATATGTTGAGGTTCTCATGCGCTCTACGGTGAGAACATGTCCCCAAGTTGGATCCAAATGCTATCCCCTATCCTAGGTACAACTAAGGATATTATGTCTTGAGGCCCATAGGTCCTAGACATGGAGTACCGAGAGCCATATGAATTGAGCTTGTCCCTGGAGGTCCCATCTTTTCTTCAACACCTCCTATCTACCAGCTGCAACAACATCCATCCCATCGGCCTGGTTCTGAAGTAGCAGTGGGTCTTGCTCCATGAGGTAATGAGTATGGGTATCATGGTATGTGTCACTTTGATTCTCAAAACATTTGAATATGTGCATTGAATTTTCTTTTGTTTCATGACGTTTTCTTGGAAATTATGTACTTTAACTTGTCCATACGTGGGGGGGATGACAGAGTGCCCTAGTAAGTTGGTTCCCTTAGGGATGATTTTCCACTGGGTGGGTCTATGAAATGTCATCATCCATTCCTTCCATACTTGCCACTTTTCATCATTATCCCTCTCATATTTTCCCCTACATTGGCTCAAAAATTGGGTTTTCCAAGCTAGTAAGGGTTGTACCTTGCCTTGTGGGAAGAAGGGGCTAAAGGCCTAGAGGGTAAAAGTAGATGGATAAATTTTAAAGCCAATATGAAACCTTGATATGCTTCACCCAGGGATTCTCGAGAAAGAAATAAAAGACTTCTCAACAAGAAAACAGGACCTGTAAAATAAAATAAAACTTAAGATCTAGTTGGTGGATAGGAGGTCTCATCATGAGTCGGCCTATTAGGTCCATGGGCATGTAGCGGTATGAAACTGCCATCTATCTGGTCACCAAACTAGGGTAGTATCTCTTGGTGGCATAGCTGAGAGAAAGGGGGTTCATCATGAGCCAACCTTCTCATCTCCATGAAATGCTTGTGGGTAACGCTATCACTATTGGTCACCATGCCAGGACACTGTCCTCCAACTATTCTCTTGAAAATAAAAATAAATAAGAAAAAGAGTAAAGGGATTGAATGGGATAGGAAACAATGGCATCCATGACAAGATGCAACTTGCCCTCTACAAAGGCATCCACAAGTAAGACCTACATTTCCTTGTTATCATTGCACCCCTTGCCCAAACATCCCCTACACCATCTCATGCATTTACATGACCTAGATTGGTCTTCACCTGGGAAACACCCCACACCTAAGAAGGATTATCCCAATAGGACGTCTTGAGACCCTCCCCAAACCTAGCTTGTTAAATAACATAACGTCTTTGAGCATTTTTATGGGTAAAGGGGGGTTTGATGCACATGTTTGGGTAACTTGATTATTAGATGTGATTGGCATTACTATGATCCATGTGACTTATGAGCCCATGGAGGGCGTAATTTTTTTTTATACAAGACCATGCTCGACGGACAGGTACATATGGGGAGATGATTAGTTTGGACCTCCATGGGGCTAAAATCCCACCAGATGGATGTTGTGACCCCAGCCAAGGGCAGAGGGATACTAGAGGCTTGCACCAGAGAAAAAGGAGGATGTTCCACCAGAGACACTTTGGCAGGCCTGGACCTAGGGGGGTCTTGTCCTTCCACCATGACGTTGGCCCTTGAAGGCCCCTGATGTCATCATATGGAGCCTTTGCATCATCCAGTTAAGTTTTTGGCATGAGGACGTATTGGTTGGCACATGTGGCAGTTTTTGAGGCATTTTGAGGCCTAACATCTCACTTATGAGGCCTAGTGTTCCATGATGGGGCCTAACGTCACCCTAGGGGGGGCATGACATCATCCCTAAAGGAAAATTATGGTTTTGAATTGTTAATTTTATGTAAAACTGGATTTTTGATGTAAACTTGCCATGTCGGCCTTTTTTGACCTAAAATGTAATTAAAGGTCATTCATATTGTATAAATAGAGAGTTAAGACTCGCATTTTTTCATGATCTTTCACTCACACAAGTGTGAGGTCTGAAATTCGGCCTCTTTTAAGGCTTATTGGCTGAAATTAAATGGTGCACAACTCTTGGTTATTCTTGGTGTATTTTGGAATTTTCATGGTGGAAAGTCTTCAAATAGGGTTTTGTTACTAGATTATTCTTGATGAAGTAAGTAAAATATGCAATTCTTATTTTTTTGAATGGTTATGGTACATTTGCTTATTCATTTCTAAGATTATGAAATTGCTAGTTTGAAACCCTAGGAGAAAAGCACATGTTATTGTCCTTTTCTCTATAATTTTTCACCTACTTGATTTTGCTAGAAAACATCTCCCTTGAAGAATACACTAGAGCCCTACCTTTGTATCACTCTAGTAGCTTTGCTTTGTTAAGCTTCATACCTTTTATTTCAAGTTTGATCTAAAGAAGAAGGAAATCGCTAGGGCCTAGGGTTACCTACTTTCTAGCATTTTTTCCTTCTAGGATTTTAGATGTTGAGGCCTTAGGTTACTGACACCTCAATCATCTTCCCCTTCCTTTAGTTAATATACTATCATTTGTTGTTTCCCTCTAAAAATTGTCGCTACAAACTTTGACTCCATTTACCCTAAAAGGCACTAGTTCATACCTTGCAAGTGATTGATTGGCCAAACAAACTCTTAAACCATCTACCTTAAGACTTTTACTAACTATTTCTAACTTTAGATTAGACTAACTTACTAACTAATTTTTTGTTTTTGCGAAATATTGCTACAACCATCTATAACAACAGAAAAATCATCTTAAAATAAAGATGAAAAGCTGATAATACATTGCCATCATTGCTTCTGACAATTACTATCATTTTGTCAAGTTTATGCTATCATTTCTTGTCATTTATGAAGCATTATTGAGGCATAATTGTGTAGTTGTTGTTAAATATATATTGTTGTTATAAATACTTATATTTCTTTGTCTTTTATATCAGCTTGTTCTTTTTATCAAAAGTCTATGCTTGTTGTTTTGTTCTAGGCAGGTACACTTAAATATTATTTTTCTTCATCTCATTAAAACCCTTGGAAATTTTGATTAGAATGACCTATGAGAGGGATGGGACTTTCTTAATACTTTGGCCTTAGCCTTATTAAACCCCCAGATCACTGGGGACGTCTCCCCTGGGGTACTACTCCTAAATAGAAAGAGGTGTCTTATTAAGGTGACAGTGATAGGACATCCTCCTTGTTACACCAATTTAGTATTCAGTTTCCTTTATATTTGGGAAAGTACAAATTGTGTGATAACACACCTCATCAATTGCAATGATGGAATTGTCATGCATGTCAATTATTGAAATGAAATCTGATGTAAATTCAACCCTTTTACCTTTTTGAGTGATCTGATAAACTGAGAGAAAATTCATAGAAAGCTTTGGAACATTTAAAACATTCTCAAAACTGTCATTATGGAGTTTCACTCTCCCCTCTCCTACTACTGCTACTAGAGTATCATCCCCCATTAGAAAAAGGGGTCTTGAGCATGGACTTAAATAAGAGAAAACTTCCTCTTTCGCTTCCATATGATGGGATGCACCGGAATCTATAATCCATGAATCAGATGAGAAATTAATTGCAACAAAAGCATGATGGTTACCTTTCTTAGGAGCAGGATCTTCTTCCTTCTTCTTTCTTGATTCTCTCTGGAATAAAGTTTCCAAGGTTGTTCTATTGAAGTGTATGTGCCATAATATCGATATGTTTCTTCATGCTTGTGGATTCTTCATGATTTGGTTTATTGCAGTAAATGAACTATTTTCCCTTCTTCTTCTTGGAGTCCAAAGAGTCTTTGGAACTTGAAGAATCGTTAAAGGGTTTGGAATATCCCTCCTACTCCTTTTGTTTCTCCTTCTCGTTCTTTTTGGATGATTCTTTTCCATCATGCATGGTGAGTGAATGTGCTTTGGTATCCTTGATTAGGCCCATGTGAATGAGTTTTTCCTTCTCATGTGTGAGAGAATCAATGAATTGATTCATAGTAGGCATCTTCCAATTTGTTCCCATGAGATACCTTCCTGAATGGGAAGTGGAAATATAGACAACATATTTCGGTCCTAGCTTTTTCAAGATTGTCAGAATAAGTTGGTCCACTTGTTTAGACTTATAAATACCACAAGATGCTAAGATCAATATCAAATATTTAAAATTAGTAAAGAAATCATGTATATTATCAAAAAATTTAGGATCCAAATGTTAAGCCCTAATATTGGCTCATTACCCCTGAATTGGGGCATATTAGATTAGTATTGTTATTTATTACCCCTTAATTGGGGCATATTAGATTAGTAATGTTATTTTATTTATGTCGGCTTTAGGCCATTAGTTGTAATTATACCTCCGAGTCTCCTATATATACCAAGGAGACATTTTCATTTTGAATCATCTTGTACTTGAACAT